>JAGFPH010006300.1:21867-32852 GCA_018207615.1 Philaenus spumarius
GATGAAAGGGTATCGCTAAGTCAGTGCGAAAATTACAGCCGGACGTACACAACACAAAATACATTATCCACAGTGATACAGTTCCAACACCCTGCTCAGGAGGAAAGCGTGCGCACGCACCCCATTACACCCCCACTAAAGGGATTGTTAGGGTAGTCCCGCTTTTTGATTCTTCCGTACAGCAGTTAGCGGCAGCGTAGTCATAGTAACGGATTGTTGCTCTCTGGCGAAGTTTCCCGCGTGTGTTCTGTGTAATTTATTCTGTGATAATTTACAGTGTAGTCAATTTGAAAAATATGTTTCGTTATAATTAGATACATGATGTTTCTTTTACATGTGTTTTTTGGAGAAAATTAAATTCAATGTTTAAATAAAAGTCATCAAATTACTTCTGCAAGCGTTCAAAAAGTAATTTAATTGTTAATTTTCAGAAGATTTAAAAATCTTAAAGAAAAATATCTAAGATTTTAAGTTTGCAATTTATTCAGCTCGTTTACTAGCGTTGAGACTTAAAATGCAAATTTATTACAAGATCCAAAAGTTGTAATATATTATAGCACACTGACGAGAAGGTAGTTAAAATACCCTAAATAGGAATAGAAACATTTGTAAAATACAATTTCAAAAACTTTTAACGATTTAAAATAAAACAAATTCAAATTTCCCCCTCAATTAAATTCAATCATATTTAACAAAATTGTTTGCAATGTTTGTTATAGTTTCTAAGATTTTCCACGATTTTTTTTAGTTTTCAGTCGGTCAAGTATATTTTTCTAAAACTATGACAAAATTATAAGGGTTTGGAAATAATTAAACTATCGGATCAAATCAAACTCAAGTAACACAAATATTACTATCTTATCAAGCATAACTATTTTAATTGATACCGTGATAGTTGAGTTGCTAGTTGGGATTTCAACACTGTACGTATTGTCGTAGGTTTGAATCCTCTTGGATTTTATAAAAAGTTATTCATTTGATCTTTTAGGCGTTAATTGATAACATTAAGTAAAACAAATTTAAATTTAAAATAAAATATCACAACAATATTACACTGTAACTAAATATATATTTTATAGCAAGAATTATTTTCTAAATTTATAACAACAATTTTAAATTATTATATTTCCAAACGAATACAATTGTAAGTAAAGTGTGTTCATGTTCTGATCTTGGTACAGATTTAGATATACTTACAAATGCACTTTGGATATTAATAGTTTGTATACAGGGTGTATCAGAGCGGGTGGCCGGCTTGTATAGCATTGAAACGAGAATACTTAGACATTTAGTTTGAACTGATAAACCCCTATTTCGACCCCAAGAAATTCAGGAAAAATGTTTTCAACCCTCTAAAATAATAATAATAATACTAAAGATAATAATAATATTAGAATTACTGAGTGTTTGTATGGAACAAAATGGACGACAATTTGAACACCTGTAAGCTGTTCCAGGGAATTAACCGGTGAACAGTTATTTTTTAAGGCTATTTATAACGTACACAAAAACTCAGTAATTCTAAGAAAAACTATATTCTTCTGTTAATTTTTAAGCCAAAAGAGAAATGAAAAAAATTCAAATATGAAAAATTTTGATAATTGTAAGGGCTTTCATTTTATATGTAATATGACCCACATTGCAATTTGAAAATTTTGAGATATTGACTTTTTAAACTTCTAAAAGTTGTAAATTTTGAAATCTGCTAAATATGTGAGAAAACCTACCAAAATTAGGTATTGTTTGAAAGGTCACATCTTTGTCAATGTACTTTAAAAATTGTAGCTGTTAAACAAATTTTTTATGTCTGATGTGAAAAGATATGTTAACTTAAGTTTTTATGATGTTTCGGGCCACCCTGTATTGACTGTGTATGATAAATGAAATTTTTGTTTGTTTTTATGATCAGTGTACCGATCAATGAACACGACCTACCTTTACATTTGGAAATTTCCAAAAAACCAACCCCCACTCCCAAAAAATACCCTTTTGGACATTTTAGAGGGTTGAAAATATTTTTCCTGAATTCCTTGGGGTCGAAATAGGGGGTTATCAGTTTAAACTAAATGTCTAAGTATACTCGTTTCAATGCTTTACAAGCCGCCCACCCGCTCTGATACAACCTGTATAAATTTAAGTAGTGGTAATAGGTTTTCGAACGGTGTTTAGAAGGACGGTTCACTGTGTTGGGTACACTTTTATCTGCGCTATCTACAACACTAGCAGGAATTCATGTGCAAATAAATGCCTAAGAAAAACGTATTTTTTCAAACTTCAGTGATTCCGCATTGAGAGAAAATAATCTTTTTTTAAATAATGATGTATTGTCGAAATATTAACTATAAAAAAATGTGAACATTATTTGAATTTAGTTTTGTGGTAGTGAGTGGCGTGCAGGCGGATTTAATCGTATTAAAAAACAAATTATCCATTAAACTCATAAATATTTACGAGCCATTACACATTGTATTAAAACGGAAATAATGATACTAAACGTGACAGAGTTTAAAATTACTTACAATTAGATTAAATAGTACGTTAGAGAAGTACATTCTCAAACTGGTAACAATTTAAAAGTGCGTTTTACTTTTTTAATAATCGGCCACACTAAAAATATTAGTACAACAATGGGCGAAGTTGTAGTGTGCTTTCTCCAATTTAAAGATACTCGAAGTGTCTTCAATTTACAAATGCGGTTGTAAATCTAATTAATGGTACAGAATATACATTAAGTTTAATATTTGTTAATATCGTGTAAAGGAATAACATGTGTACGTAATCTATAGTACAGCAATGTTAAATAATAACAAAATAGTTGCTGTAAACGTTTTTATTTAACCGACTCTTTCATTTGAATACTTTTGATGAATGCAGTCTAAATATTTCGGACACAGGTATTGAAAGCCTTGATTTAACGTTTGGCTTACCAGAATATAAAATACTGCATTATACAGTAGTGTGAAAACATAATTACAAATCATGTTGAATCGGTGCAACACATGGCCGGTTGTGGTGCACCTAAACACCAACGGCAGACCCGCTACAAAACTGATACCAGACCAGATCACCGAGCCTAAGAAAGACTTAGTGAAGACGGAACCCAGGAAGACCACCACGTTGTACAGACATTACTACGTGGAAGGCGGATGGGGATGGTTGGTCGTCGTAGCGTCGGTCATGGTCCATATCCTCAACCACGGTCTGCAGTTGTCTTCTGTGGTCATAATGGAACCCGCTGCCACCAAGTTTAAGGCGCGCATTTCTGATTCAGGTAACGGATTAAAATATACAAATATATGCGCATATGCAGTTGATATAATTTTAATTATAAAGGTGTGTGTCTTGCTAGTACGATTAATTATTCTTTTAATAGTTTGGATTTAAAACAATAAGCATCCTCAACTTTTAATTCTTACAAAAATTCTACACTCTTTATTCGCACATCTTAATTTGCCTTTTGTCATGCTCTTCAAATTTTAATGGAAAATATAGTTCATTCTTTAAATTGTATTTTAAGTACTTATTTTACTTATTATTAAAACTTTGCCGTCTCTGTTAGTTAAAGAGACATTGGGTGTGCTTAAGACCACACATTGAAAGTGATAACTTCTATGACCGATTTATATTTTATCAGGCAACAAATTACACAAGTCAATATTTTGTCAAAAAATATTATATCATATTTTGAAATTGCATAATTATAATATAGTATAATAATATTATAATATAGTAATATTATTATGTAATAACATCATAATTATAATAAGTATGCGAAAAATAGTGGTCATTATAATGTAAGCAGTATTTATTTAGTGATTAATGATTTTGAGTGAGGTATTAGTTTATGCACTCTACATAGAATTCTAAGAATAATTCAATATGTAAGGGATAATTATTGTAATAATAATTATAATATTATAATAACGTATTATAATAATATTATGTATCGTCTATTCCATCTCCACGCGCTTACTTGTCTGTGTATACTATTAACTGACAGGACAATGTTCGCTATTGCAATACTATGGTTACCTACAGCTAATGTTACATCTTAAAGTATTTTAGGTAATTTTGTATATATTTTGAGACAGTGGTTTTTTTACCGCTTGCCTATGTGCTTTTACGCGATTCGTATTAGAAAACGCTTTCGTCTATTTTTCCTCGTTTTTTAGTATTTTTGTTCTGGATGCGACCGAACTGCATCAGATGATGATGTAAACTGTTCTGATAGGGTTGGGAGTTGAGAAATTTGGAGACCCTGAAACCTGGGATTGGGAAGCTGATTGTATTTCCTCCACACTAATATCCATTGAGGTGTCAGGTAAAAAAGGTGTCAGAGGAATGAGAACATCAAAGTGGCCTCTCGTCAGTTCCCCAGTAAACCTTAGCCTCTCTACTCCCTCAATCGGTTCGCCAAAACTCTCCCACAACAAATAACCATCTCTGTACACCTGAAATTCATAAAAAAATATTTCGGATGCTGCTTGAATTTCACAGGAGGTTCCAAAAGTTAATTCTGCTCATATCCGCGATATATTATTTTTTGTTGCATAAATATCTCCTGATACTTTTAAAGTATATGGTTTGAACCTGCGCCAAATGTTTGAAACATGACTAACAACTCTGGTCCTCACCTCAATCCCCAGTGAATCGTGTCATGTACAATTAAAGTCAAAGAGTATAATAAGCATTGGCCATCTGGCCTAGAAGAAACTACTCTGTGAGGAATAGATACTCCATTAACGTGTATGACCTCCATTGTTCTAATATGAAGTTAATTTTTAAATTTAAGTGAGTAATAATAAGTTACAGTAAAATAAAAAATTGTAAAATATTACTTTGTTAAAATGTATAATATGTAAAATTTTTTATAAACTTAATCAAACAAAAATCAAACTTCTTTACACAACTTAAAACGCGCTAATGTAATAATTATAATAATACTGTAATTATTAATACCTTACATATTGAATTATTCTTAGAATTCTATGTAGAGTGCCTCACTAATACCTCACTCAAAATATTTAGTCACTAAATAAATAATGTTTACGTTATAATGGTCACTATTTTCGCACACTTATTATAATATAATATTATTACAATATATTAATATTTTGATAATTATAATAACGTATTATTATATACTATGTATCGCCTATTCCCTATCTACTCGCTTACTTGTCTATATATACTATGTATCGCCTATTCCCTCTCCAAGCTCTGACTTGTGTCTACGCGAAAAGTTTGCGTGACGTGAGATTTCAGAAACATAGTCAAGCGAAAGTGCCCAACGTTCCAATAGAAGTTATCTCTTCAATAATATAAGTCATGAAATCTATGACAGTTGAGTGATTTTCCTCCCCAAAGCAAACGTTTAGATATTCCCACCTTCCTATGTCATTTTCGTAATAAGTTTATCTGTTAAAAATATAATCTTTATCGGGCTTTATCAAAGTAAACCTTTACACTTATTCAAAGAGATAGCCTAAACTTTGGTAAGTTTGAATGGCGTTTATGGCCTAAAATTGGCAAAACTATTAAATATGAACTATAACTGTAAGCGGAAAAAGTCAAAAATAATAGTATGGAAAGATGAATGCATATTTGAATGTACGTATTATTGTAATTTAGGAAATTAAACTCTACTTACCCTACAAATAAGTTTTAAAAGAAATTGAAGTGGCTCTGGAATAGTTCTTCGTCAGCTGACGTCACTGCCTGAATGAGTTATGGAAGAAAACTAATAATCCTAATTGCAAAGTGCAACGGAAAAGTTGGAATATCACAGCTAACTTTTGCAATGTGTAATGAAGACGTTATCTTTCTTTGAGTTTATGGAGACGTTATTTTCCTAAGTGTCTCAGGTTGAGAAAAGTTTTAAGTCGTGACGCTACGATACTTGCACTAATGGGCGAAGCTTTAAAAAGTTGATATTGTTGAAAGTTTCCGGACTTTTAACTGTTTAAAATATATTACTACGTTAATTCTGTAAAATAACTATATTAATATTTTACCCAGACTAATATGATAAATATATATTTAATTACGAATTATAAACTTAAACATTTTGAAAAAGATATGTGACATTTAAGGTGAGAGTTTTAAAGTCAATGCTATATATGCTTTTTTATAAATTTAAATGTATTTGGTTTTATTTTTCATAACATTTGTTATTTCCTTAAAAGGCATTTTTATTTTGGATACATTTTGATTACACAAATTTGCATACAAAACGTAAGAAATGGTATTTGTCACACAAACGAAGTTAAAACACAAACATTATTCCGCTTTAAAAATAGTTTAATTTTGTATCCAACGCTATAGTACCATTTAAACATTTTCAGGTTTTAATTTTTAAATTTATAAAAATTCGACATTTTATATGTTGGAAAACTTGTAGAACAGTGCCTTCAAAGTTAGACATTGTTAAGGTTGAGCTAAACAATATTAAATTACTAGGGGAGACCCCTGCGTGCTCCGCATGCCAACCCCCGTTGCGACTTTCTAAAAACATATGTTATGTTTTATTTATAATAAAAGTGTAGGATTAATAATAACCTCAAAACTAAGATGGTAAATAATGTTAAATGTTCAAATCAAATTATTTCTTATATTTTATAACAGCAGTAATATAAGGTTAAAAGAACCAGTAATTCTCAGGTCTACACTTAATCAAAAACCTAACAAAAAAGTTATAAATAATAACATCAAAACTAAGATGGTAAATAATTTTAAATGTTAAAAAAAAATTTTATAATTAATTTGAATAAATAATTCATTTCCTCCCTTATAAAAATCAATATTTACTTCCACAAAGCAGCTGTATTAGTTAGTTTCTTATTATAAACAGCTGTCTTGTATTAAAATATTTTTATAACCTTCTGAATACTGTAATCATCGTTATTTACATTCACGAAATCAGCTGGATTAGTTTTTTTTCTTATTACAAACAGCTGTTTTGTATAGAAATGGTTTTTAAATATTTTCCATGTTAATCTTATGGGGGAAACCCGACCTTTGAGATTAGCTCACGCCATTAAGGATAAGAATTTTTGACATCTAAAACCTTATTGCAAAACTACGAAATGAGACGAATTTTTTGAAACCTCAAACATTAAAATTGGTCCAGAAATAAGGGAGGAGTTGTGTTTACAAAAAACGGCTTCACGTATTATATATAAAGATTTGACAGTTGTATGTACTTTTTTCTCAGCAACCATAAAGATAGATTCTTCATCCATTTCAGGCATGGGGTTTTTACTAAATTCCATTTACTTTTTAAAAAGAAGTAACTTTTTACTTTCTCACTATACTATAGTATAGAAAAAGTATAGTGATCGCAACAAAATCGATGTAGAGATTTTCGTTAAAACATCCGATTTGGGACCCCATGAGTCCAAAATAGTGTTTTTTTACAAAATGTCTGTATGTATATCTGTATGTCTGTATGTATACAAAGCTAGAGCGAAGACTATTCGCTCTATTTCAAACAAATTTTCACCAGACATGTCAAGTAGGCCTGTATAGAAGCACGAAAAAGGGTTTGAAATTGTTTGAAAAACAACCTTCTTTTTGGCAAAAAAACCCAAAAAAATCAGTTATTATTTTTTTATTAAAAAAAACGGATTTAAATATTTTGATAAAATTTGGCTTATTTGTAGCCTTTAATGTACGCTACCATATGCAAAAAACCGCATCTTTCTAAAAATTCTCGTTTAGCTAATAGCATATATCATGAATAATAAAGTTAGGTTATCCAAATACAATGCTAATAGTAATAATAATAATAATAATAATAACTGATTTTTGGGTTTTTTGGCCATAAAGGGGATTGTTTTTCGAAATTTTTCTAAACCTTTTTTCGTGCATCTATACAGGTCTATTTGACGTGTTTGGTGCAAATTTATTCGACATCGATCGAATAGTTTTCTCTCTCGATAATAATAATAATATGTATTAGTTAATCTCCTACTTTAATAAATCACCTCTCCTACCCCACCTGCAATTATGATGTCACAGTGAATCAGTTTAATAATTTAAATATGTTTGTGAGAAGTATTGTCCTGGTACCATTGTTTCCCATGTTTTTTACCTTATTTATTTTTATTTTTCAAAAGTAAGCGTGAAATAAATAAACTGTTCTAAAGGTATGTAGAAACATACAAATTTCATGTTGCTAAATGTGTGGTATCTATTATGTTTGATGAGAAAAAAGTACACAAAATTGAAAATCGCCACTTTTGAAAATGTAATTAAAGTTATCCTACCTTATTGCTAGGCCTACGTTCCGCTCAGTACTGATTAATATGTTACCGCCGCAATCTAGGCATACCGCTACTTCAGATATTATTTCAAAATGCAACTATCTATAACAAAGTACTCACTGGAATCAGGCTCATACGTACTGTATGTATTTTCATTCGGGGTAAGCTTTTAGACCGAACAACCTTCTGGACCAGAATTTTAATTTGGGGTACGCCTGGAACCATCGGGCTCTGTAGAATGACTACCGGTGTTATATTCTTGAACAATTTTACTAAACGAGACGTTATTTCATTCACTAAACACACGAGACGACACTATTACACGTAACTTTTATTTTACTTAAAAACTACATCAATCACTTCGCAACAAAAATGCTCAATCCGAACAATGACTTATATTTTTCGCATACAAATCACCACGCATCTGCTGAGAAAACCAAATCAAGCTGAATGTTCGGTTGGTGTTCTGCTAGTCACGTATACTCTACCATTGTATTTGGATAACCTAATAGAACTCCGATCCAATGCAATATTTCAATCCACTGGAAATTCGACGATAGTGGCGCTATCTATTGGGGAAACGACGGAAGCGGTGTGAAGCACCAATGCTACCTATGATTTCTCCCTAGCGCTACCTCGCGGCGTGATCATGCACTATTTTCCCGACAACCTTTTTTCGGCACACAGCCCCTGTATGCGAGCGTGATCTATTTTAGTATTCATGATCTATGACTCTACTAACCAACAGCACAAACTAGTACAAAATAATATTCCAATGCAAGAGTTTCTCGAGTGTAAAGCGTACTGCGTGCCCCAAATGTGTCTCGCTCAAAGCACAACATGCACCGTACCAATATTTTTGAAGTAAAAACTTCACCGCGTCCATAAAATTTTTGCGGGTGGTGAATCGGATTTGTCCGTCACGCTCCACCGTATATAGTACACATGTATATATAGCAGAGTATACAGTTTGCTTGGTAATACCTCTGAAATGGATATTGTGCTTCCTCATTTCGTAAGTTATTTTAAAATACTTTACTTGGTCATATCTATGAAAAGGTCACTGTGCTTCCTCAATTTGTAAATTGTGTTAAAACAGTTTACTTGGTAAAACCTTTGAAATGAACATTGTGCCTCCTCTTTTTGTAAGTTATGTTAAAATAGTTTACTTGACAATGCCTCTGAAACGGCCATATTATATATCAAATTAAACAGAACAGAACGTAGTAAATAGTAACAAATTTAAAATAAATGTGAGAACACTTTTTTTTTACGGGTTTGACCCCTTGAAAGGTATATTATTTATATTTTAAAGTTTATTCCAAATCAACCACCATCCACAAAAATATGCCTATTGGGGCACTGAGATAAGAAATAATATTCTCCTTCGGCTCTATGTTAGTAAAACAGTTAAACTTTATTTTTTTTATATATCTAGTTTGATCCGTTTGCTCGCTTACTTACCTTGATCGTAGTCTGTTACATTCAGGATCTATAAAAAACATCTACAGTAGTAGTTATTAATGTCGGAAGACACAATATTTTTGTTATTTTGTTTTTTAAATTGTGATATTTTCTCTGATATAGACTTCCCCAGGAATTTCTAATTTAACTAAATTTTAAGTTAAAAAACTTTAACTAAGACTCAAACTCAGTAGTTTTTGTTTTCCACGCTACTGCTATTAATAAATAACATGACTGAAGTCTGCAAATCGATCTAAGATTGATTTCAATGTCGTTTCATACAAGGTAAGAAGACTGTTGGTTCACAAAAAATGCTGTAAACCACACAAGTAAGATAACATCGATTAATATCTGGTGTGATCAAGGTAGCTCTGATTTTTCAGGTCGTGGGTTCGAATTCCGGACTTGGTAAATGTTTTTAGCGAATTTCCATAGGAAATTTAGCTATGCAGTGGCCCTTATGGTAAGACCCAAGGTCGGGAGTAGCAAATGAGCACCGATCATGGTCCCCAGAACACGTTTTTTGATGTCGTTAAAAATCATATGTGTATATATGTATTCGCACTCTAGCGGCCGCATTTTAAGTCCGATTTGGTTCAAATTTGGTACACGTGTTGGCTGTCTACGTCGCTCGGACGAGTTCGTTAGCCAAAAAAATCCAACAATCGGAAGCATGTTTTTTGACCGGAAGTAACTAGTTTTTGAGATTTTTCCTACGAGAATGTATTTGTTTTTGAGTTTTTTCCACAAATATAAATGTAGGATATTGTTCTGCACGTTTTTTTTACACGACCTTACATCTCGCTTGGTTCCCCAAAAATCGATCAAAACGTAAAATACCATAGAAGTACCCGGTTCAAAGCCATGTGGTCGATTCTACTGTGAGGTTGGCATGCGAAGCACGCAATGCATTGTGTATTGAAGATATTCTCAATACGGGGGTTAGCGTGCGAAGCACGCAATGCATTGTGTATTGAAGATACTCCTAATATGCTGAATGGCGTGCGAACCGTTTTGAACTTGTTGAGGAATTTTATAATCAATAGCTTAATAACTATAATTAAGTAGCATTAGAATAATTATTATATTGGACCCAACCCAAATTTGAAAGAGAAACGTGTTTTTAGTTATATTATTAGTTGTAAGCACATAATGTTTTATGATTGTATTCCACTCTTCTTTATTTCAACCAGTTTATATATCTCCTCTATATCTACAACTTACAGTTGCCATTCTAAATTTATCGATATGCAAAAC
>JAGFPH010006300.1:32952-51351 GCA_018207615.1 Philaenus spumarius
TATCTACAACTTACAGTTGCCATTCTAAATTTATCGATATGCAAAACTTACATATTACTTTGTTCATTGGTATTTATATTCACTCATATGGAAGCGTATTTACTTCAGCACTATAATTATGGGTACAACCATATTGTATAATGTTCTCTGACTTTTCTATATTATCCTTGCCAATTATTCTACAATTGGATGACATCCACTGCCATAAATAAAATCTGTTAATTATAAAACGGGAACAAAATTGTAGACGAAATTGTCGCCAGCAGAACGTAGTTTTACATTATATAAATACGGAAATGAGCTGTTTTGTGTAATGAAGCCGCTTGCACTAAATAAAGCCGTCCGACTCTCCAACAATGGCAGTTATTTATTGATATCGTTTATTATCTCTGTTGTGTATTTGCACTTTTGACACTTTGGCAATATTTGATTACAGGATGCGAACGTAATGTTGTGAACAATAATTGTTTAAATGGTTTGGTAAATTAATGGAGTGATTTGTGCAATATTTAGACACAAACGTTCTAGATTGATTGATGGATATTAGGATTGGAGAAACATTTGAATTATTTTACACTCAATGAATCATGATTTTATAGGTAATTGTTTACTAATACTTTGTCAGAAACAAATCTTCTTATATTGATATATGTTATACATTTCTATATTCTAACAATGAATTAACATAATTCAAGGCCCGGAAAAAGAAATACGAATGAGCAACTTACTTTAAAAGTCGTCATCTGACAAAGATCTAGTGTCGTTTGTTGACGTTTCAACACACGCTACTTGACATTTATTTGCGTCGTTGAATTCTAACAATAAATTAACATTATTCAAGACCCGGAAATCATGAATAATTCGAAGGCGCAGCTGAACCGCTGACGTGAGTTTAGCAAATTTCCAAAATTAAGTTTATAGGCCTATGTTTTAGGGTTTCAACCAACAATTTGGCAAATAGGTCTATTCACGATGGTGCTGAATAGCTGCAAAGTGGTTCGCATGCCATCCCGCATATTAGGAATATCTTCAATACACAAAGCATTGCGTGCTTCGCACGCCGTTATGAATATTGAGAGTATCTTCAACACACACAAAATTGCGTGCTTCGCACGCCAACCCCCGTATTGGGAGTATCTTCAATACACAATGCATTGCGTGCTTCGCACGGCCACCTCGGCTTTGAACCGTTTATTTTACGTTTTGATCGATTTTGGGGGAACCAAGAATAACATCCTACATTTATATTTGTAGAAAAAACTCAAAAACAAATTCATTCTCGTAGGAAAAATCTCAAAAAGTGGTTACTTCCGGTAAAAAAACGTGGTTGGTTGTCTACGTTGCTCGGACGAGTTCGTTTGCCAAAAAAATCCAACAAACGGAAACACGTTTTTTTACTTGAAGTAACTTTTTTATTGAGATTTATATATATATGATTTTTAATGACACCCAAAGACCTGTTCTGGGGACCATGATCGGTACTAATTTGATACTTACCATAAAGGCCTCTTCAATAGCTCATTTCTCCTATGGAAATTCGCTAATAATGATGCAAACTTGCATTAAAAGCCATCTGCATCAGTTTCTGCATCAGAGTACTGCAGTTGGAAACTTACTGTGACTAAATACTGTAAGTTAGAACTTCAGGCTATTTGTTTTAATACTTTTTTTCTGTTATGTACACAGTATGTTTCCAATTTGTATACATATATTATAAGTTAGTATAATACTCAAAGCATAGGCTATATTATATCCGTTAACAATAAACTTCGTTAACGTAAGACTACAGTTGTCGCATAACAATGGATTTGACCTACTACACGACGCCATAACAACTGATTACAAACGCCCGCCTATGACCTGCACTTTTAACAAACCTGCGCGTTGATAACTTACCTTATTATCTTATTTACCTTTCCTTTTCCAAATAAATGTTTATTTGTTGATTGCAGTCCATTAGTGATAACATATCCCAATACGGGAAGGTTTGTTTGGAACATTCTGGGACTAAAGACTATAAGTTAGAACTTCAGCCTAAATATATTTATTTCTTATCTTTTTGGAGTATTTTTTAGTTAGAATACATAAATACGAAACATATATGAATATAGCAAGATTTGCTTCTGAGAATGTAATAGCAAACAATTTTATATTTTTGGCCCTAGGTGCTCGTTAAGAAATGTTTGAAAAAAATTCGAAATGTTAGGGGATTTTGCTACTGTATCATATCGTTCGTGCTCTTCAACACATTTTATTAACTTAAATTGT
Organism: Philaenus spumarius; assembly: GCA_018207615.1. Lineage (NCBI taxonomy): Eukaryota > Metazoa > Arthropoda > Insecta > Hemiptera > Aphrophoridae > Philaenus > Philaenus spumarius. Next base: position 35,221 of record JAGFPH010006300.1, read on the forward strand.
ATGGTGCTGCTGCGGTCATTTGTGGAACTAGAAATCTTCAAGATATGAATCGGCTGATTTCAATATCTACCATCCAACAATAGATCATTCTAACTGTAACAATATGTGGTTTGAACTTTATCAATGTTTTAAAACATGATTTTGACAATTTCAGCTTGGGCAATCTTATTGTAGCTTAAGTACACAGTCTGTGTGTATCGTTCATGTTGTTCTTTTTTATTTAAACAATCTAAAGTAATGTTATTTAATTTATCTAATCAACTTACAGTGAATAATACAACAATTACTCAAAATGGCCAACTCCATTGGTAATATTAACTTCAGCGCGATAAGTTAAGGACTCCACTGCCTCTTAGACATTCGTGGCCGTTTGTTTTTTTATTTCTGCATAAACGTCTATATTCGTTGTCATACTATTGAACTAATTACTGTTGATTTACACTTTAGTTTATATGTTTACATATGACACGGATTTGAAGCTGTAATATTGTTAAGTAATTTAGAAAATATCAAAATTTAATGTAGACTTTTTAAATTATTTCTGCTTTTATTTATACAATTTTAACGCTGTATAAATAATATTTAGCTAAATTTCATCTTGATCATTTATATGAATTAAATAGCTGTCGTTTCTATGCTCCCTAAATAATGTGTTGCACAGTGACTCTATTGTTATTTGTAAGGAATTTAATGTATTTTATATAAGTTGGGTTTTAGGTGCTAAGCAAGTTATTTTTACACAACGTGGTCGTAGACTAAGTTTTCCGCAATGTGATTACACCTATTTAATTAACTTCATACATTATGTTGTGGGTACAAAGTTTTCTAATTAGATTCTGTAAATTAACAATTACTGTAAAGACTTGCTATATAACATGTAGAGTGAACTTTCAAGGAGGTAAATTATACTTTCTTCTTACAATTTAACACAAAATGATGTCTGTTTTCAGCATGAAATTAACAAACCAAACAATTAATAAATTTTATTTACAGGGTTTTTAGAAACTTTGAACTGAAATTGAATTATATTTTGCAATATTATTTTTATTAAATTGTTTAGTAACAATTATGATAAGATATACTAAAAATACACTACAGGCTTTCTTCTTGCTCCGTTTTGGAGGTGGACGGTATAACTGGCTGTGCTCTATGACAACTTACGCGTAGTAACTTGACTGCGTAGATCGCCATAACAACAATTATCAAATAGATACATATAAAACATTTGATTTGACTGCTTCAATGAGACAAGAGTTTTGGAAAATGCCTCGTTAGAACAAGACAAGTATGTATTTATCACAAGCTTTCTAACTTGCTATGGTGATACGGCCCATGGTTACCGCTGGGCTGTATGCATATCACGTAACTTGCGCCGTGATAGAGTTTCACCAGTATTATTTCAATATCACATCCGTCATATCGAAGCTGTTAACTTCAGTCGGCTCGTAGATATTTCGTTTTATAACCTTGTTTGATGAAATTTTATACAGAGGTGTTTTTGGTAAACGTAAACGCAGAACTGAAGGGTAATTTAAACGTATTCAAGATAACGGAACTTAATGTAAAGGTCAAAATATAGAATATCCACTTCACGGAAAAACATCGAATTACTTATATGTTTTCCTCCATGCGTGTTTTATATGAGTAATTTACCGTTGCATCTGCTTGATTTGCTAGAAGCATAACCTTATAGTTTTAGTTCATAGTATTACTGAAATGTAATACTTACACCATTTCGAGAGATTTTCATATACAGATTGTCTATTTATGTTTGTTGTCGAATAGCATCTTTATTATTTGACCACATTTCCGTGTTACAATAATTAATGAATCGATTTATTTCTTCTTAATCACTTTAGTTTTTCTAAACCGTTGCCTTAAATTTCTCATGCATTTTTTATGTTTTCATATTTGTCTTTTTGATCGTAAACGAAAATCGTAAAACTTAATAAAACATTAATGTTTGTAACGTCAAAGTATTTAAACATTAATTTTTGCAACGTCAAAGTATTTAAACATTAATGTTTGCAACGTCAAAGTATTTAAACATTAATGTTTGCAACGTCAAAGTATTTAAACATTAATGCTTGCAACGTCAAAGTATTTAAACATTAATGTTTGTAACGTCAAAGTATTTAAACATTAATGTTTGCAACGTCAAAGTTTTTAAACATTAATGTTTGCAACGTCAAAGTATTTAAACATTAATGTTTGCAACGTCAAAGTATTTAAACATTAATGTTTGCAACGTCAAAGAATTTAAACATTAATGTTTGCAACGTCAAAGTATTTAAACATTAATGATTGCAACGTCAAAGTATTTAAACATTGATGTTTGCAACGTCAAAGTATTTAAACATTAATGATTGCAACGTCAAAGTATTTAAACATTAATGATTGCAACGTCAAAGTATTTAAACATTAATGTTTGCAACGTAAAAGTATTTAAACATTAATGTTTGCAACGTCAAAGTATTTAAACATTGATGTTTGCAACGTCAAAGTATTTAAACATACTTTGTTTTATCCCCCTCCTTTTCAGAGGACTTTTTGTCTAAACTCCATTGACACAAACATCTCCCGCCTCGTTTTTGTTCCCAGTGAGATTTTTTACACAGAAAGTTCAAAACTTGTCAGAGTTAAATATCAAAGCAAATAAAGTCGATCCAGTGGAGACAGTTAATCTTTACTCTCCACACAACTTTCTGTATGACAGCAGATACTAATATGAGTGATGTGTGTTTTTGTTTTTCAGTCGGTGTTACATAAATAACTTAGTTTTTGCATATTTATTTACGAATTTCCATAGGAAAGATGAGATATCGCAGTGGCCCTTATGACAAGACCCAAGGTCCGGGAGTAGCAAATGAGCACCGACCATGGTCCACAGAACACGTTTTGGGGTGTCATTAAAAATCATATTTATGGATATGTATTTATATATGTGTTCGCACTCTAGCGGTCGCATTTTAAGTCCGATTTGGTTCACATTTGGTACACATGTTGGTTGTCCACGTCGCTTGGACGAGGTCGTTAGCCAAAAAAATCCAACAATCGGAAGCACGTTTTTTGACCGGAATTAAGTATTTTTTTAGGTTTTTCTTACGAGAATGAATTTGATTTTGAGTTTTTTCTACAAATATAAATGTAGGATATAAAATACCACAGAAGTGCCCGGTTCAAAGACGTGTGGTGGATTCTACCGTGGGGTTGGCTTACGAAGCACGCAATGCATTGTGTATTGAAGACACTCCCAATACAGGGGGTTGGCGTGCGAAGCACGCAAAGTTTTGAGTGTTGAAGATACTCCCAATATCCAGAATGGTGTGCGAAGCACGCAATGCATTCTGTATTGAAGATACTCCCAACGTGGGGTTTGGCGTGCGAAGCACGCAATGCTTTGTGTAATGAAGATACTCTCAAAATGCGGAATGGCGTGCGAAGCGCGCCATGTATTGTGTATTGCAGATTCTCCCAACATGCGGAATGGCGTGCGAAGCACGCAATGCTTTGTGTATTGAAGATACTCCCAACATGCGGAATGGCGTGCGAACCATTTTGCAGCTATTCAGCACCGTCGTGAATAGAATTATTTCCCAAATTGTTTGTTGAAACACTAAAACAGGCGTATAAACTTAATTTTGGAAATTCGCTCAACTCACGTCAGCGGTTTAGCTGCGTGGTCGAATTATTGATGTCCTAGTGGTAGTGCTTGTGTTGAGTGGCAGATACCTCAGCGGTCGAGGTAATTGTATTTGTTACTTTAAATCCAATGTTTAGTGTCACTGGTCTGGATAAGTTAAAAATATACGTTCCCAGTCTCATTCTGTCTCGGACGAATTTGTAAAGTCTTTACTTAATGCCAGTTAGACTAATGGATGCGAGGAGCAGCGTTAAGTGCAATTAAATTGATAGCCAGTACCTGGGTTAGAACATACATAACTTTATTAGCGAATTTCCATAGGAAAAATGAGCTATTGCAGTGGCCCTTATGGTAAGACCCAAGGTCGGGAGTAGCAAATGAGCACCGATCATGGTCCCCAGAACACGTTTTGGGGTGTCATTAAAATTCATATATATATATGTATACATATTATATATATATATGTATATATGTGTTCGCACTCTAGCGGCCGCATTTTAAGTCCGATTTGGTTCAAATTTGGTATACTTTGTGGTTTTCTACGTCACTCGGACGAGTTCGCTAGCCAAAAAAATCCAACAACCGGAAGCATGTTTTTTGATCGGACGTAACTATTTTTTGAGATTTTTTCTACGAGAACGAATTTGTTTCTGAGTTTTTTTTACAAATTTAAGTGTAGGCTGTTATTCTGCACATTTTGTTTTTTGACGCGACCTTATAGCTTGTTTGGTTCCTCCAAAATGTAAAATACCGTAGAAGTACTCGGTTAAAGCCATGTGGTGGATTCTACCGGGGGGTTTCGTTCAAAGCACGCAATACATTGTGTATCGAAGATACTCCTAGTACGGGGGTTGGCGTGCGAAGCACGCAATTCTTTGTGTATTGAAGATACTCCAAATATTCGGAATGGCGTGCGAAGCACGCAATGCATTGTGTATTGAACATAATCCCAATATGCGGAATGGCGTGCGAACCATTTTGCAGCTATTCAGCACCGTCGTGAAGAGACCTATTTCCCAAATTGTTGGTTGAAACCCTATAAAATAGGCCTATATACTTAATTTTGGAAATTTGCTCAACTCACGTTAGCGGTTCAGCTGCGTGGTCGAATTATTTAAAGGTTAAAATCGTAGCAGACCGGAGGAACGACTTTACACTGAGGCTTGGCCACTGAGTTTTCCTCTTTTGAAAGCCGAGCACCAATTCAGTAACAATATCAAAAGCAATAACAAAAATTTGTTGATTCAAAATGTACGCACTTTTAATAAGCATGACAATAGCAGCAATTTTATTAGCGAATTTCCATAGGAAAAATGAGCTATTGCAGTGGCCCTTATGGTAAGACCCAAGGTCGGGAGTAGCAAATGAGCACCGATCATGGTCCCCAGAACACGTTTTGGGGTGTCATTAAAATTCATATATTTATAAATGAATTATTATATATATGTATATATGTGTTCGCACTCTAGCGGCCGCATTGTAAGTCCGATTTGATCCAAATTTGGTTCACGTGTTGGTTGTCTATGTCGCTCAAACGAGTTTATTAGCCAAAAAAATCCAACAACCGGAAGTACGTTTTTTGACCGGAAGTAACTATATTTGAGATTTTTACTACGAGAATTAATTTTTTTTATAGTTTTTTCCAAAAAATATAAATGTAGGTGTTATTCTGCCCCTTTTTGTTTTTTTACGCGACCTAATAGCTTGCTTGGTTCCCTCAAAATCGACCAAAACGTAAAATACCATAAAAGTACCCGATTCGAAGCCAAGTGGTGCAAACTCGCAAGGCCACTAGGAGGAAACAAATTCTACTAATATATTGCGTACACACAGACAGCTGTTCAACGCCTTCGTGAGTAGACCTATTTAAGAAATTATTGGTTGAAACCCTAAAACATAGGCATATAGGCCTACAATTTATTTTGGAAATTTGCTCAGCTCACGTCAGCGGTCCGGCTGCATGGTCGAATTATTTTGTTTAAAAACATGCGATCCCTTGAATCACTTGGTAGTGGTTGTCGAAAAGGTATTGACGAAGCTAGTTAGTTATAAATAACTATTCATATTGTAAAAAAAGTGTAATAATAAGGTGCAAATTAAAATTTACTTTCATTGTCCGCAATTTTGGAGCTGTTTTAAATACTTTTGTTGGAACAAAATTGTAAACTTAATTTCAAGAACATCAGCCACAAATCTTAAATAATGTTCTAAGTGTTCTATCTCCAGACATCACACAGACCAAACTATTAAAATTGCTGATAAAAGTGATTTACGTTTCCTCCGACGAACTGCAACACTTGAATCATTTGTTACGCGATGCATTTCCGCGCTGAAGCAACGTTCTTATACAACATGGTAATCAGTTATTCCTTATCTGAACTGTTCTAATAAATTAATCAAATTTCAAATGGAAATGAACTTGTTCCGAATATTGTATTCGCCAAAAGTTGCATATGACCAAAGTAACGAGTTAAATACAAATATTCAATATTAATTTAATTTCAATATTTACAAAGTTAAGGAAGCTGAAAAGCAAATATTTGTGACTTTGGCACAGTTTTCAGAATTCTAAGCGAATGCGTGTTGCTAATTTTATAAGAAATAAAATATCTCATAAAATGTCACGTTTGAGTTGTACCGTGATGTGACATACTTGGTGATGTTATATTGGCATAGCAACGCGCTACACGACGTATTAATTCCTCGGTTGTCATTTTATCTGAAACAGCAACGGATGTTTGCTTGGAAGTTCGGCGACGCATCGCGAATGTTTCTTGCAAATGCCACATTATCTTGTTTTTTTGGGTTTTATTCTCACAACACAGAATATTAAAATGTATAGAAAAGTTGGTTTCCTATAATTGGGTGCTTATATATTTTAAAAATAAACGGTACCTGAAACTGGCACATACTTTCTCACAAACATATTTGAATTATCATCACGCAAATGTGAGCTTGACACTGAACACTATGAGAAGGCCGACGCATAGTATATTGCACGTCAACCCCCGTATTGGGAGTATTTTCAACACACGATGCATTGCGTGCTTCGCACGCCGACCACCGTATTGGAAGTATTTTCAATACAGAGTGCATTGCGTGCTTCGCACGCCAACCCCCGTATTGGGAGTATTTTGCATTGCGTGCTTCGCACGCCGACCCCGTATGTAACCCCAACTGTGACTTCATAATTATTGTATTAAAGTAGAAGAGGTTATAGTACGTTAAAGTAGGAGAGTAACTAATAAATATTTTTATTATTACCTAAAGAGAAAAATATTCGATCGATTTCGAACAAATTTGCACCAAACACGTTAATTAGGCGTGTAGGATTCACGAAAAAAGGTTTTGAAAAATGTTGAAAAACAACTTCCTTTTGCCAAAAAACCACCAAAAATCATTTATTATTATTGTTATTATTATTAGCTAAACGAGAATTTTTTTAAAGATGAGGTTTTTGCATATCGTAGGGTACGTTAAACGCTACAAATAAGCCACATTTTATCAAAATCGTTAGAGTGGTTTTTTATGAATAAATAATAACAGATTTTTCGGGGGTTTTTTTTTGTCCAAAAAGGTGTTTTTTTTTCAAAACCTTTTTTCGTGCATCTATGCAGGCTTAATTGACATGTTTGGTGCAAATTTGTTCGAAATCGATAGAATAGTTTTCTTTTTAGCTGCGTATACATACAGACATACATACATGCAGAAATACAGACAGACATTTTTTAAACCACTTTTTTGGGCTCAAATTGTCCCAAAACGGATATATCCACAAAAATCTCTACATCGATTTTTTTGTGATTACTATACTTTCTCTATACTGTATAGTGAGAAAGTAAAAAGTATACTGACAACATTTGCTATTATTACAAAATATAATTAATAATGTCTCTATAATATGTATAACATTTCGTTATACAAAAAGCGTAGAGGCCTACATATAAAAATCTTAAAATTGTTAACAAATAAAAAGGAACCCCGAATCCTATAATATGATTGGCAATATCTTATAATTACGGGGTCTTGTGTGGCTAGTTTTTTTTTTTTTTATAACTTTGTCTTGATTTTCTTATTTTAAGTTAACACAGGCCTAAAGTATTGAAAGATCAAAGTAAACAAATATAAAAATAAGCTTGTACGCTCGGTGAAATGTTTATCAACTGATGTGAATATAATGTTTTAATTAATAATTATTTCTATCATCATATTATAAACTGTTAAATTATGTATTTAACGATAGAACAAGAGTATTAATAAATGCTAAAGAACAGCCTAACCTGGGCCAACCGCAAAATAAACTTAACTTAGAAATTACAGGTACAAATTATTTCCAATTTTTAAAATCAGCTGTTAGCGGAAGCGCCCTTGACAAATAGTCTACAAAGCAGTTTATCGATGTTAATAATCAGCTGATTAATGTCCCAACAATGAAAACCTTCCATCAGCTCGCCAATTTATTTTAATTGGACAAATATTTCACATTGAAAAATAAAATGAAAATCTTTTAATCAGCTATGCAATTTAAATGGGCAAATAGCATTGTCCCCTCTATTTATCCCACTAATTATTTTTTAAAGCCATACAATTTATGTAATATTGCAGGGGACTCCCCTTCTGCTCTTTTTGCTCACCCCGTAGACTCGCGGCGAAGCAAATTGAAACAGAGTAGAGTTTTGTATATTTCCCCTCAAATGACGATTGATTATTACAGATGCACTTGTATCGGGGTAGGGTAATGGGAGTGCGTTATCCTAAACACTGACTCATATGCATTAGGGCCAAGTTTTTGTTTTGTTTAAATCACAGGATTTGTTCGTATAATTATAAACCTAACCTAAAAACGTTTATTTTTTATATTGTTAAAAAATAACCGATTCTAAGTTTGGCGTGTAGGTTGCTATAATAATAAATTTAAATCCTTTAAAGAATTGTGTGTTGTGGTTCGGTATAGGCCTAACCTAAAACTGAGTTAAGCTTTTGATCTAAATTAGATAGCAAAACTCCTAAATTTTGTCCATAATTTTAAAATTTTTAAACGGGAACCCTAAATATTTCTGGGATAAAAATTAGGCTAGATTAATCTTTGAAATGTCCTCTACATGCAGATGAAAGTTTCGTCAAAATTAGTTCAGCCGTTGCGGAGATTAGCCCGGACAAACAGACAGATATACAGACAAAAATTGAAAAATGCATGATTAGTTTCGGTAACGTGTGAATAAGTATATGAGTCTAGAAAAATAGATTTATTTCAAAATCACAGACATGCGCAGTGGCAAAAAGAAAGTTTGCGCATGCGCGGGACAGCTGCTAGGGAAACAACCACCGACCGCCTTAGTGGATTTATGACTCCCCTCTTCTACTTCCCCTCCTACGCGCATCGAGAGTTTCATCACTCGCCTCACGGGTAATACATTAATTGCTCAGTTTCAATTTTATTTACCGTTTTAAAATTATACTCACGTATGCCTAATTGAAAAGTCTTTCCGAATGCTTAAATTAAATCAGCCGGTGGTTGCAAAGGCCTATGTAGTGATCGATAATGACGAGAGAATGTAAGCTTGAATTACAGTTCATTAGAGTTCTCGATTAGAGTTTCATTTGCAAGAATCGTCCACATTCTCACATTAGTGCATATTCGGCAATAATGAAACTGTAAAAACATTGGATTGTTTGAACGACATCATTTGAAAAAAATGTGCCTTCAATTAACTGTTAAAATTTATATAGTTTCAAAATAATATAATCTATATTCTTAAAAAATATTGCAATATAATTTCTTAATCCACGTTTTTAAAGAAACCATTCCGTCGACTATAACTAAATTCAACACTTTGTAACCTCAATCCCTCTATTCGGTAATAATAACCGTCGAACTTTTCCAGTTCTATAATGACTTTACAACCGAAATACTTTTTATTTCTCGATCTACCTTTAAGAGATCAACTTTTTCTCGCTATTCAATAACTTTAGAATCGTCCTTAATGCTTGTTTACAATCACTTACTGGACTTATATTTCAGAGTGAAACTTTAGCAATAAAATGTTTTCCCTCCACTTCATAAATCGGCCGTCAGAGTGCAGTTAAAGAAAACAAATGTGGTGTAAATTTGATCCAGCTACATTTTATAATATTATTGCCAAACTTATACGGTTCCAATTGAGAAGGCGCAAACAATGCTGGATGGTGGATCTACCGTCTGTGGTCTGTAGATCGCCTCCTTAAGGCTACCGCGGTTTCAGGAACACTGTTCCCATCTTCAGGCCCATACATTACGTCAAATCTCTCCACCAGAGGTCATCATCAGAGTATATAAAAGCACACAACACGACACTAATATTACATTTGAACATAACGCATAAATAACATGTGTGTTGCATGCTCCGGTCTATTCAACTTACTCGTGTTATTTAATGCGTTATGTTCAAATGTAGTATTAGTGTTGTAGTAAATGTGTTGTGTGTTTTTATACGGTTTTTATATGCTTTTATGACGACGTCTGAGGGAGTGATTTGACGTATTGTATCTGCCTGAAGATGGAAACAGTGTTTCTGAAACCACGAGGTGATCTACAGACCACAGACGGTGTAAACAGGTACGAATATTTATTTATAAATTTGTAGTTCAGTGGCTATAAAACAGGAATGAAATTAAACTTAAACACATTCTCAAATAAAAATAACTTTCACTAAACGAGTTTAAGCATAATGTCGCTACTCTAAGTAAAACGTTCTACAGAACTCGGTTCTCTCACAACAACCATTCTCTGTCTTCGTACCTTATTTCGTACTGGTTGAGATATTTCGTCGCCTAATTCCTCCAACTAGTTCTGGAGCGTCCTTGATTTTCATTCTGGGTTATCTTCATTATAATGTCTTTAGGGCTCTATTTTTTCAGGTGTCTTATATACCTTTGCGGTTTTTTGGAACGAAGTTCCTTAACGCTGGTTGCGGTACGAGTTAACAAATAGAAAATGTAATGCGTAACGAAAAAAAAGTGTTATCAATTGGTTGTTATGGCAATAACAAATATAAAATAAGAGTAACGAAAAAGCGTTACCAAATTGGTTGCTATGGCAATTAATGTAAATACGTTCAAGAAACATATGTTTTGGTTCATCAATTTAAATTAAGAGATGATCAGTTCCGTCCGGCGTAGTTCAGACATTATCGTCAAGCGCTGAAATTTTAGGTTAGGCCTAGAAAGTAATTTTAAGCCTAGGCCTAACCTAAAATTATTGTATTTATGTTGCCGTTAAGACAGGTAAAATAAATTAAACATACACACAATAGTTTTAGGTTAGGCCTAAACGGATGAACCAATATGTTATGTTTATTGAATGTGTTTACAATGAATTGACATTTAACTGTGTGATAACATCTTTAGCTTTGATTTTATAATTAATTCTACACCGTTATTGTAATAACATTAAACGTACGGAAACAGTAAATATTAGTATAAAAAACTTTCTAATAATAAACGGCAATTGAAAGATTAAAATTATGTGCGGATGTTGCAGTTAAGGCTGGTAAAAGAATTGAAGAAAAGGCGTGATGAACTTCGTTCCTGACGGGGGTCCCACGACCGCACATATTATTTTTTTTTTATTCCCTTACAATATTAAAATTCGTTGGATTTTTGCGTTGTCCTCTAGCTACACTATCCTAATTATATCAAATAAATAACTATTGAGTTTGGCTTGTGAAAAAGTAACTAGATTACATAAAACCTGAACACAAAATCTCAAAACAAATTCGTTTACTAACTTTAAACGCGATTCAACGACAATTAATCGGCCCTCAGTGATGGTCGAGCTACAGTAATCAAAGTCTGTAACTGATAACTATAAAAGTTATAGTTTGATCACTGAGGATGGCGACACTGTAGTTGAAACGCGTTTGAAGTTAGTAAACGTATTTGTTGTGAGATTTTGTTTCCAGGTTTTATGTTATCTAGTAACTTTTTTACAAGTCAAGCTCGATAGTTATTTATTTTATATAATTAGGATAGTGTAGCTGGAGTACAACTCTAAACCCCAACCAATTTTAGTATTGTAAGGGAAAAAAAGTAAATGTGTGCGGTCGTGGGAAGTTCATCAAGCCTTTTCTTCAATTCTTTTACCAGCCTTAACGGCAACATACACACATAATCTCAATCCTATCTAATCCTAATTATAGGTTGCTCGTAAAAATAATATCACTTGAACCTTCTCAAACAATAGGACACGTTTAAAAAACGCTATCCAACATTCAAAGCAGCCAAAGTACATAATAATAATAAATTTATAACATGATGTTGAATACAGTTTCTTAAAAAAAGGTGACTATATAGTTACATTATCCTTGCCTTAATTACAAAAGTATAAACAGACTAAATAGAGTAATGTTTTCCTCCCTCATTGTTATTTGTAAATTTAAATATATTTAAATCGGTTTCTGAATTAATTTATCGCAACTTAAAATTCAGAATTGCTCCTTAACAAAAGGTTACATAAAGGGGATATTACATTTTATGGAGTTTAAGTATAAACAACCTCTCAACATTCTGGGAACCGCGCCAATGTTTGAAAATATTTGCACAAAACAGTGCTTGTCCACTTCCCTTACATTGTAAATATTAAAACTAACACCATATAAACTGTCTTGTTAAATTTGCCATATTATTCACGCATGTCCACTTGTATATAAAATGTAAAAATATTGGTCTAATATTGTTGTTTTTTTATGAATTATTTCAAGAAAAATTAACTAGTTTTAGATTTACGGTTTTGAACAAGATCACTGGCATCGGTGAGATAACCCATTTCGTAGCAAATAAATAACGCACTTGTTGAGTTCACTTACAGAAACGTATATCACTTTTTCGCAGACACAATGTTCGCGAAGACTTTAATAGTTGGTCTGGAATTTGTCACGCCTGGAGATAACAATTGGAATACTCAAAAATGCTACACAATTACAACGTCAGGAAAATATGTACGAGATATTTTCTCGTAGAAGAATTCAATATAAAAAATGGATTCAGAATATATTTTGCTCTGACTACGATTCTTTGTAAAAGAAAACGACAATAACTTTATATTGTATAGTTTGATAAAACGCAAACAAAAGCTAATAAATCTTTAACAATTTCACAAGACCCGTACATCAAGTAAGATGAGTGCGATATGCAGTCGTAATGTTTTAGCAGAGAAATGCATGTCCTTTTGATTTATACCTCCAAGTCATACAGATAGAAAAAGATATTACAACTTCGTATATTGCATGTGACATTGTAAGACCTAGTATTCTTCAAGTACTCTAAGTGTTTTAAAAACATTTAAACAAGAGGTACTCATTTTTTACAAAGATGAAACTAAACAACGATATTGTAATATAACATTACATAATAAGATATAATTGATACAAATACATGTACTAATGTATTACATTTCTTTAATCCTCAACACGAATTCTTACTAATACTTTCAAATCAGGTCAAACACAATTCAGAACGCAGTAGCAATGACTACAACAATTTCATTAAGTATTTATAATTGAAGTACAACCTTATACCCAAAATTTATAATCCAGTATTTATTTTAAATTATCAATACATTTGTTCAATGTAAAATTTAAATAGTTGTAAAATTAATAATTAACTAGAGTTTTCCATAAATTTTTGTGAAATATTTATGTTACCATTTTTATACATATATATGTAAAAGTAATTTTATAATTTCTTTTATAATTCTTTTATAATTTCCGCTCACAATCCTTCTTTTCTTAATTAATTCACTTGGTGACGATCGTTTCGCCTTTCAAATCAGGCATTTTCGAACCATAAACTTTTAGACATTTATTTAAATGCGCGTCAGTTATTATTAAAAATAACGAACATTAAAAAACACACAAACATATAATACAACGGAAATTATAAAAGAATTATAATTACGGTAATTACTATACGGTAATTACTTTTACATATATATACTAGCTGGCTCGACCCGGCTTTGCACGGATAGACAAATCAACCTGATACTAATAATTAGCCCAAGTGTTTTAGTTCATTAAAAAAAAAAAAAAAATGTTCATTGTAGGCCTAACCTAAAATTATATTCAGTTTTTGATCCAAATCAGTTGTTGATCAAAATCAGCTGTTTTAAGCTTTTCATATGAACAGCTGTTTTTTGTGCCCATGATAAAATCAAAAGAAATCTTTCTTCTTCTTCCTTAAGATTGACCTTCCATAAGATTAACATTGAAACTTTGAGGGCCACTGGGGCGTAGCCCTTATCACTAAGGGGTATGAAAAATAGATGTTAGCCGATTCTCAGACCTACTCAATATACTCACAAAATTTCATGAGAATCGGTCAAGCCGTTTCGGAGGAGTACGGGAACGAACATTGTGACACGAGAATTTTATATATAAGATATAACCAGTCCATAAGGCAAAAACAAAAACAATATTTTTATACAATTGAATTTTGCAAGAAGAATGAAACTAGCAGCATTGTTACGTAAGAACTAACGTAATTGATATATTAACAAATATGTTTTGTATATATTTTAAAAATAGTTATAAGGCTTCATTTTAAAACATTTAAATGAAGTGCAGGTTATTATACTTAACTTAAGTTTGATTAAATATAAATTCTTAATAGTTGTAGTTAATAGATTTTAAAATATTAGTTATAAAAAGTCAATACAATTGAAGAACCATAGTCTACACAATAATCTATGGTTAACTTAAATTAAGTCTATAAAAATTTGTTTAAGTATAATAATAGAATAGTTGTTATTATACCTATTGAATTTGTTTTAGTGATTAATATTTCTATATTCAGTTTAAAAAAATTACTTACAAATTGTTCATATTATTTTATAATCAAACTGTAATAAGCAATTTTTCTAATAGTTTCATTCGTTTTAATTTATTAAAAATTACCCACTTAAATCGAGTTAGACGTATTTTAAACCAAAACCATGTTATACAATCATTTTTTTTCAACATGTTCTTCTTACAAAAAGTCATAATAAAAATAAACTAAAAAGTAAAATGTAATTTGAAGATCTTTCGGGGGTAAATGTTTTGAATCTGTCGTCGTATTTACTACTCCAGTACTGTGGATTTACACAAGAAGATAATAACTTTCGTTTCTCTAAACAGCAAAAATAAATTCAATCCAAACTCAACATTTAATTTGTATTGTATTTTTGTATAACTCGCTAGTGAATGGGGTGGGAAATACTTCCCGTAGTTCGTCGCAAGTAATGTCTGCTGACTTCCATTCCTGGAACCTACCATTCTATTGAACCTCAGGATGTCTTATGTGACCGTGCCTTTTGCAGGAAGCAACATAGTGAAGTGAAAGCCCCTCTTGTCCATACTCACTAAAAGCCTATTTTGTGCATCTCTTGGTAAAATTTCTACTATTGTTTTCTCGTTCTTCCTATCTATAACATCACCCATCTGCTCCTCCCCTCATCAGGTCCTTCCAGGAAGATTCTGGTCTACATACAATTAATTCATATATCACTTTTCTCAGTGATCACTTTTCGACAAGGTTTAGATCAAAGTTTTACCTGTTAGATCCGAAACCAAGATCTGATTCAGGACAAGGAAATGAGTGTATGCCAATTGCCAGCTTCTTCGTTGATCTCGATTTCACCTCTTTAACTTTTGCGAACTGTTTTAAAAAATCTGAAAATCGTAACAGTCTCTGCACATTTTGGTTTTCCTCTTACCTGTTGCTGATCCAGCTATTTCCTCTAGTCTGGCAAATTATACGTTGACATATACCTTTGTTTAAAACACAGATAAATACACGCACCTAGCGGATACGATATAAGCTGATCCAGGTCTCCAACGAATACACCTGCATCCAATGAACCGACGTCCACTATTATGGATCCCTCAGTGAAGACGACTAGTGTCCTGGATATTTTCCTATTGGGTCTATCTCTTCCCACTCTTTTCTTGTTGAAATTGCAGTCTCATTACCTGAATATTGGCACACAACTCTCTCACTACACCTAGTATTAGTACCACTAGTATTACGTATAGTAGGTACTGATACATATTTTACCATGACCTTATTTTTTCCTTCACATTTCTGCTGCCTTACCCTTCCCGGCTTCTGTTTGTGCGTACTTATACTACATTAGTTCTTCCCAAAACGTATTAGTAATTACAAAAGTTACCATAGAATTATAAACTTCCATCTAACAATTAAAAAAAAAATTATAAACATATTATCTATGCTCAAGACAAACTTCTTGGAAAAAAATATTCATACTTCTTTAAAAACGTAGAGACAACAGACATCTCAATTTTAAATAATATTTTTCTCAAAACTTTGTTGTAGCAGATGGGACCTTGTCGCTCTAGGGTAACGATAAGGAATAAATTGTCAAAGAAAACTAAACATAAAAATAAATATAGTTTAAAAAAACTAAAAAACACGCTTTTAGAGCATATCAAACTAAAAAGTTAAAAATAATTTTT
>JAGFPH010006300.1:51751-63661 GCA_018207615.1 Philaenus spumarius
AAAAATGTGAACCTCATCAAAAGAAAGTATAAACTAATCAATGATGTTCGGCGGTGGTTGGGAGTCGATATCTTAAGAAATGAGGAAAAAATTAGGGGGGGGGGGCATTTAAAACTCACCCTGTATAATTGATTATTTTAGGAGTCTGTTTACTACCAACAATTCTTCAGCCTAATTTATTGCTTTATCCTTACCGGTACAGCCAGGTAAAACATTGATTGTCAACAAATATAAAGGTTTATGAATTTCTTCTTTTTGAAAATAATCTGTGCTTAGACATAACTTATAACACTTAAGCGTAATGTATAAATCGTTAGTAAAAAAGTTATCGGAAACGGTTAAGTAAATTTTAAATTAATTGAATAGTTAGGCCTACATGCAAACAACAATATTTTCCTAATTATAATATAGTCCTGAGAACAGTGAACTTTTCAGTTTATCACGTTAAAAGAGCAATTTATGATTCTAATAGTTCCAAAACATGCCTTATCCACAAACATCAGAAATTGAGTTATCTATGGCCATTTGTCAAGTGGATTCAGATTCAGTTACACATGTTTCTAGAATAAGTCTGTTAAAAAAAAAATGTTTTACTAATTAAAATTAGTGACAAAGTTTTTTCCAAAAACGGTTTTATCTACTGTAAGTTTATTCCAAAACCTGCATGCTTTTTTCCATTCCAAAATCCGTCTTCTCCCATCAGCATTGATTATAGTTATGAGCAAGTGTGTTCCAAAACATGTCTATTTATTTTCATCTCAACCAAGAACTTTTGACTCACTGTTGGATTTTTAACCAATGTTATATAATATTAATCATGTGTTCTGTTAGAGAATTTTAAGCTTTTAGGTTTCTTACACTGTTCTTGAAATAAAAAACTAATGAATTCAAATTTTGGACACAACAAAAAGAATAACAGTGAAATGATAGTAACCTTGCACCAAATTTACGGTTTGAGTGTTAGTTTTTTAATAGTCTAAGAAGAACGAAAATAATGCCAGTTTTATAATTACTCGAGAAAGAGGTCGCAAAATAAAAAGAAATTCAGAAGAATGGACGAAAAATATAAATAAATATATAGCGTATTTTTATCCACAAGCTGCCTTATCCAACCTAATTTATCCAAAGTTTGCCTTATCCACCTTGGTTCTTTCCATAAACTGCCTTAAGCCAATTGCAATTCCAAAACCTGCCTTATCTATTCTAAAATATTTCATTTAAAATTTACTGCAGTATGGATTTGCGTATTATTTCACTTCATTTTGACGATTAAACATGATTTGTATACTTTCATCGGTCAAAGGGTTTGAAAAGAAACCGTAGGGGAACAGACTTTCCTCCCTCTTTTATAATTGACTTTTTTTGACGGGACAGGTTTTAGAACTGTACGACTATCTTAATAGTCGTGGTTTTCAAATTTTAATCTGTAAAAGCGGTTTGTAAAAATACACCTGCTTTAATTCAATATGGATAGGTTAGATAGAAGTGAAAAATAGCCAGAAGATGGACGCGTGAATACGTCCGAAACCGCGGTAGTGTTTACAATACTAGTGGTCACTTGACGGCAAAAAACAGGTAATATTATATTAACGTTGTATGAAAAATAGAGAAGATGGACGAAGGTTTTTGATGCATGAAATGATAAACAGTCAGTCTTCATACATCACCTACCTCCAGTTTGTTGAGTTAGAACTCATTTATCAAAGTAGTATTCTCTAAAGTTATATATCATAGTAATGGTAAGGTAGTATCAATTATAAGAGGTAGTTATTTTAATGTTATAGCTCGTTTATTAGCGAATTTCAATAGGAAAAATGAGCTATTTCAGTGGCCCTTATGGTAAAACCTAAGGTCGGGAGTAGCAAATGAGCACCGATCATAGTCCCCAGAACACGTTTTGGGGTGTCTTTAAAAATCATATATGTATATATGTATTCGCACTCTATCGGCCGCATTTAAAGCCCGATTTGGTCCAAATTTGGTACACACGTTGGTTGTCTACGTCGCTCGGACGACTTAGTTAGCCTAAAACATCCAATAATCGGAAGAACGTTTTTCGATCGAAAATGTTTTGAGATTTTTCCTACGGGAATGAATTTGTTTTTGAGTTTTTTCTACAAACATAAATTTAGGATGTTATTCTTCACAATTTGTTTTCTACGCGACCTTATAGCTTGCTTGGTTCCCCCAAAATCGATCAAAACGTAAAATACCATAGAAGTACCTGGTTCAAAGCCATGTGGTGGATTCTACCGTAGGGTTGGCGTGCGAAGCACGCAATGCATTGTGTATTGAAGATACTCCCAATACGGGAGTTGGCATGCGAAGCAGGCAATGCTTTGTGTATTGAAGATACTCCCAATACTGGGGTTGGCGTGTGAAGAACGCAATGCTTTGTGTATTGAAGATACTCCCGATATGCGAAATGGCGTGCGAACCATTTTGCAGCTATTCAGCACCGTCGGACTAGACCAATTTCCCAAATTGTTGGTCGAAACCCTAAAACATAGGCCTATAAACTTAATTTTGGAAATTTGCGGTTCAGCTGCGTGGTCGAATTATAATTTCTAATATCACGTAAAGGTATTTTTACTATATTGGTTATTTTATAAGATTTGTATTAATTTGTAAATCTTGCTAATTGCTAAACCATTGAAAATATCTATTATAAAAGCCAATAGCTGTAAGCTTACTTTTCCCAAACTGCAAAATAATCTGGAAACCCTAATGGCGTGAAGTCATGTGACTTTTGAGATCCGGGTTGTTAGAACTGAAAACATTTTCCAACTTTAGATACGAGAAGCAGAAGGTATATTTCGTGCGAGATCGTGTTTTATGGGCGAAGCGAAGCCCATCATGTACTCTTTCAAGATCCAAAATAGAAATTTGAACGATACTTTTCATCACACTACAAAAAGTGATTTTAAGTTTAAGCTTTTTCGGACAAATAGGCCGGCGTGCTATCATCATTCACTTTACTTATATTTTTTCTTTACAATCGTCCCGTATTTATGGCAAAAAATAGATTTTGATCTTTCATGAAGTAATTCTTCTGTGATTTGTTTGACTTTGTATTCGACGTAATTTGCTAATTTTTCTCGTTATCAAAATATTTTTAAATAACAACAATACTAATGAGACAAATGATGGCTACCTATTTATTTTTTACTGTGAATAATGATTTTGTTGAAGGTTTAAAACAGCTGTTTAAATTTTGTTCGTTATTTTAACAGACAATATGTGCATATTGAAAACGTATGTTTTAATCTAGTGTGATGAGAATATATGTTTTTCTTTTTCTATTTTAGTACCTGGGCGACCGAGCATTACTCGGTATTTTTTTTTTAGGAAAATGTATGTAAATACAAATTGCATACTGAATAAATATGAATATTTTTCGAACTTACGTACATATGAACAGTTTATCCTATACTCTAATACGAAATAAAAATAGTTCAACAGATGTCGTTCTCCACAAAAACCTATTTTAAAGGTTAGAAATTTAAAAACTTGTTTTAAGCTTGAAATCAGCTGATAATGGAAATAATATAGGAAACAGCTGATTACTGTTATTATTATAGTCAATAAACATATGTATGTGATGATTTTAAACTCCATAAGCCCAATGTTAAAAATTTTCATTTTTCAAATGAGTTTTTCAGAAAAATACGAGTTTTCCTGAGGTAGTGGTTTTCACCAATCGATTTTTTAGTCCCAAAGCCTCTAATCCCAAACTTTCAGCAAAATCCTTCCGCTGGATCTCGAGATTGCTCGTACAAACACACAAACACACAAACAAACCAACAAACAAATAAACAGACATTGCTCGTATTAGAGTATAGGATTCAATTTACATATTGTTGAAAATAGATCCTGAGCAGATGGTTTAATAATACTACATCGGTATCTCATATTGTAAGAAACCTGTGCTACTAGGTATTAGAATAAAGCCATTGTAATGAGATTTTATTGCAGTTTTCGAAAGAAATTGCTTTCGCGATGGCAGAAACGACTTTCGTAACAAATTATGCAGGTGCTGGAGTTTACTGGAGCAAACGTAAATCGTTGCTATCGTTGACTTTAATAGCACTGTTTGATGTTATCTGGAAACTAAAGTATAATATTGTTTTTTACATTAGGATAGTGATGATGTTTGCAACTGATTAACATATTATGTTTTTAACAATATAAAGCATTTAATTTTACACTCCAACACACTTCTCCCATAATAGTAGTGTATTAGGCAGTTTCACTTAAAATAATTCGACCACGCAGCTGAACCGCTCACGTGAGTTGGGCAAATTTCCAAAATTAAGTTTATAGGCCTATGTTTTAGGGTTTCAACCAACAATTTGGGAAATAGGTCTATTCACGACGGTGCTGATTAGCTGCAAAATGGTTCGCACGTCATTCCGCATATTGGGAGTATCTTCAATACACAATGCATTGCGTGCTTCGCACGCCATTCCGCATTTTGGGAGTTTCTTCGATACACAATTCATTGCGTGCTTTGCACGCCTACTCCCGTATTGGGACTATCTTCAATACACAATGCATTTCGTGCTTCGCTCGCCAACCTCCGCCAGGTGTTCGTACTGTAGCGGCCGCATTTTAAGTCCGATTTGGTTCAAATTTGGTACACGTGTTGGTTGTCTACGTCGCTCGGACGAGTTCGTTGGCCGAAAAAATCCAACAATCGGAAGCACGTTTTTGACTTGAAGTAACACAATTTTTTGACATTTTTCCTACGAAAATGAATTTGTTTTTGAGTTTTTCCTAAACATATAATTGTAGGATTTTATGCTGCACATTTTGTTTTTTTACGCGACGAAATTGCTCGCTTGGTTCCCCCAAAATCGATCAAAACGTAAAATACAATAGAAGTACCCGTTCAAAGCCATGTGGTGGATTCTACCGTGGGGTTGGTGTGCGAAGCACGCAATGCTTTGTGTGTTGAATATACTCCCAATACGGGGATTGGCGTGCAAAGCACGCAATGTTTTGTGTGTTGAAGATACTCCCAATTTTCGGAATGGCGTGCGAAGTACGCAATGCATTGTGTATTGAAGATACTCCCAACATACGAACCATTTTGCAGTTATTCAGCACCGTCGTCAATAGACCTATTTCCCAAATTGTTCGTTGAAACTTTAAAACATAGGCCTATAAACTTAATTTTGGAAATTTGCTCAACTCACATCAGCGGTTCTGCTGCGTGGTCAAATTATATTTATGTTTTAGATAAAACTCCCAAAACGTTTGATTCTAGTTCAAAAAATTTACTTCCGATCAAAAAACGTGCTTTAGGTTGTTGGACGAACCCGTCTGAGCAAATTAGAAAACTAAATTTTGCACCAAATTTCAACAACATCGGACGTAAAATGTGACCGTTAGAGTGCGAACACATTTATTTGTATACATTCGTAATGAGACCCCAAAACGTGTTCTGGGGACTGGGATCGGTGCTTATTGATTACTTCCAACCTTACGTCTCAGCATAAAAGTTACTCTATGAAATTCATAGGAAGTTCATCTTGCCTATGAAAATTCGCTAATAAAGAGAACTATATGAAGAAGCTTAGCATTTAAATAAGTAATCGCTTATTTAAAAAGCCATACACGTATAGATTATAAGATGATTAAAACTATATAATAAAGTACAATACCTTTTATTTTCCGTCAGTGAACCTCTTTGTTTAAAACTTGTTGAAAGTTTTTGACGCGTTTCGAGATATTTAACTCATCATCAGAAAGTCCCTCTATGTATGGACGTCGTCAAAACGTTAAATACATATACACAAACACATAACACACAACACATTTAAAAAACACAGTATATGTAGATGCGCATCTCTATGACTCCCAGATATCGACTGGTTGTGCGTTATCAAACAGAACATAAAATAAAACTACAATACGCCGCGGGCATTCTGAATTGTTATCGCTGCGTCATACAGGGTGTTCAAATCAAAGTTATGTTCGTTTAAAATTCGGTGTTCATTATTTGAATTTAATATTTTAAAAGCCTTGTAGATTTCAAATTTTTCTACGGCGTTCATAAATTTGCCTTCGCTGCAAATCTTAACTGGTTTGAAGTTGCTGCCAAAGTCCGAGTAACTATGGTCTTCATCGATTAAATGACGCGCATAGTTGGATTTGTTACCCGAAATAGTCCTCTTTGGCAGGTGTTTTTTAAACCGAACCTTCAAAACTCTAAAACATGTACTTGAGCAAAATATTAGGTGAAACAGGCAGCGATAGTAGCTCAGTTGGCAAGGCGGTCGTCATATTATACAGCAGGAACGGTTCGCATCCAGCTAAATTGGTGTTGGTTGCTTTATAAGTTTTCACTCCTTGTCTTCATTAGTCTAACTAAGAAAAGAAATAACAGTTAGGGTTAAATTATATGTATTTTCTTGTAAACAAATGGTTTTCTGGAAAGTTTCAGTTATGACTGCAAGATTAATAGTATAATAGTTATATTTTGACAATCAAGCCTTATCGTGTGTTAATTCATTTTATTTTAAATGTGTTCGACTTTGTATTGTAGTTAGGTGGTTGTGTAATAGTTAATATGTACATTTAATAATGACTGATAAATAATCGAAACGCGTTATCTAAAGCTTAACAGAAGAAACGACAAGATATAATTAATAAGGATTGTTCAACAGAATCGCATTAATAGGTAATTATAATTATTAACAATCCAGTAAGGCTGCAGGCTTATTATAATAATAAATATCTTTAATTGGTGTAAACATTTTACTACAACTAAGTGTTTAAAGACTCCACACCATTGGCTCACAGCTCACGATAAGCTTTCATTACAAATACCTGCAGCAACAACATTAACCCTTGATTATAGTCAAAGCACGTATCAAGTGCCCTGTGAAGGAAAGGGTATTTATTAAAACCCACAAGAGGTGTAACATATTAGGGCACTGTAGAAACTTGGTTATTGTATAGTTTAAGTCCTTTGGATTATGTAAAACCTAACAGAATATATTCTTTCTTTGTAAGATGTATTGGACAAGGGAATGTTAGTACTCAATCTGTCTTCCGTTAAAAGTATTTTTGTGTCGAAGGCTGGAATATTTTGCAGGGTGTTAATTGTATAAAACTGATTAAAAAAGGAACTTGTTTTGGGAATGAAATTAATTAAAGCAAATAAATACAATACTTGTGAACTATAAACTTTGAAGCTTAAGGGAATTCCCTACTGAAAATAGGGGGTTTCTATAAATAGGCCTTTTTGAGTTATGAACCATTTTTTTTTTCAATCGTTAGAACCTAAACAATTGTTTAAACTTATAGGAATTGGCAAAAAATACATTTTACATACTTTTTTGAATTTCTTTAGTTTTTTAGGCAAAAAATATGTTTTTTAATCTCTTATAACTTGTTTACTACTGAACCAACTTGGCCATTTGATATCATGTTTTATTGTATATAAGTATCACTAACTTTTTGGGTATATTCATATTCTTACCACTAAAAGTTCAGTAGTTATGCCCTTACAAAACATACATATTAAAAACAAATTTGTGATTTACGCATAAAAAAAATACTCATGTATATGTCCTAGAGGAATAAAAAAAACCAAAAAGTTGCATTATAAGCTACTAAAGATGTGGTAAAAATTTCATCACTATAGCTTTAGCAGTTAAAAAGTTATAAGAACTTTTGTGTAAAAAATTTCAATATTGAAAAGTTGCGGGAAATCGCGTTTAAAGATTCCATTAGTTAGTTTAGCAGCCATAGAGGGAAATAGCTTGCACAACCAGTATTTGTAGTCAAGATATGTTTTGCTTATATATTGGAGGCATTGAAAGCCTAATAATAAACATTGTTGTCCTTCTTTGCAATTACTTTAAAAAAAACCTTATTAGTCCAAATACAAACATAAAGAAATTCAAACTTGATCAAAAGTAGGTGCGCGCATTGCTTTGAATAAATTTTTTACACTGATATATAGAAATTTTGTGGCATATGTTATGTTTTTATTAAACTTTATAAACTATAGAATCAGGAAACAATTTTTTTTTTTTTTGATACTGGTAATTTTTCAGTAGGGAATCCCCTTAAGAAACTCGATAATAAAGTTGGCAAAAGAGGAAGGTAGGAATATATGTTACTATACATTTTGTCAAACTAGAGCAGGAGATGATAATAAGCAAGTTTAAGATAGCTTAAACGTAACACCCTTAATAATAGGAGAATACAGATAGGAGCTTAGAGAAAGTGAAAAACTAACCAGGACACATGCAAATCGAGGGATCAAATGTAATAATGAAGTAGTCAACCAGGAACTTATGTGTTGGCCCAATAAGGAACAACATGATAAATGGAGAGAAAGAGATGTTATGTGGTAATCTAAACTTTCCGGCTAGACCTGGTGAAGGCATGTCACAGCTAGCAATGATGTAGGAGAAGATTATAGGAATTTTTACAATGAACTAAATAGACATCTTGCCATCATATTTAAAGACAACTAACTAAATTGATTAATATTCACATTTTCATAGTTAGCCTAGGTATTGCGTACAGGCCAATTTACAAAAAACACATTTTTCAAACTATCCGATTAAAAATGTCAGCGTTTAAAATGTTTCAGAATCTTTCGAAATCATAAACATTATCAGAATGTTTACGTGGGTTTAAAATATATTTTATTTAATGACAAACAAAATAGTTTTCAATATTTTTGTGTAACCCAGTTATGGACACAAAAGTGAAATTTTCTTCTTTGGACGTGTGTCTCGGTTTATCTTGTGTGCAAAATTGTATTCATTGTAACATATAGGTTAATATGTATTGTCAGGTTGGCAATACTGTGTGACATTTACGTTTACATGTATTGTCAAGTTAGTAGTACTGGCAATGGCGTAGTAGAGTTTTAGATGTACAGTCATGTGAAGTTGTTCAATAAAAATGTTACTCATGTAATTGCGTTTATAATTATTTAGAAATATACTTCCAGGGCTAGTAAGAGTGAAACATGGATAATGTCAACTTATTATATATTTTTTAATAATGATATTGTGAATTACTTTTTTTTGCCCAGGAACGCTTTAAAGTATTGGAACTTAGTTATGAAACACTCTGTATAACATTCAGTATCAACTTACTGATAGATTGCATCAAATATTGAATTAACTTTAAGTTTTAAAATATTGATTTAAGTTTCCCTTTAAAGTATATGTTGTTCTTCGTTTCCGTTTATTTCCGATTGAATACATTTTTAGTTTTTATGATTTCATTTATTTTAACCCTCTAACTGTCAGACCACTCAAATTAAGTGGCCTCAACGCCCTGCCGTAGTGAATTGTGTAGTCTGTGACAACTCAACTTGTATTGAATATTTCACCCACCAAAAATCATCAAATCGCAATAAATCAAAAATCGTTGGAAAGTTAATGATCTAAACTTTATTTTTTGTTTTTATAATTTTTTTTAAAACATATATTTACATACGTAATCATCGTTGCAATTTATTAGTTTTCTACAACACACTCGGCGACCGCTATTCACCGGATTTCATCCTAAAACACAACGAAATAACGCAACTTTCTTCTCTCTCGAAAGCCCGCCAGGTACTTCTTCTAAATTAAACCTAGTATCGTTGGATTCTTCACAATTTCCCCTATCTACTGCCATCCCATAAAAAATCTGACTTATAGTTCTAAAGTTGTGGGGCGTTTTGTAGACCCTTGCAATTGGTCAGTTTTCCAACCAATAAACACCCTTACTTATTACACGTGATATATGTGTGACTACAATATATTTTTAGAGATATTTTGGTATCTTTGCAAACATAATGCTTCAAGCTAACTTTCCCTGTAAACCAAATATGTTATATTTGAACAGTTTGTTGTGTAGGACCGTGGGATAGTGACTGCTAATACGGTCTCATCTAACGTTTGAGTTTGAACCCTAACGGACTTTTCTAACATGGCTAGACATAGGAGTTTGCGCGCGCGTCTTGTATAGTTTGTATGGACGAGAGATTTCTATATTTCTCACTTTTGTTATTCAAATAATTCTAAGTCAAACACTTTTATGAAAAGATAATTTACAAGTATAAAGTTCAATTCTTTGATTTATTTTCTACACTTTGTTATAATAATATTTCATTTTTGGGTAAAGAAAATATTCCTAAATTACGTTTCAAACTAGGCCTAGTTTTGTTAGCAGTCGTGTAGATGGAACATAAAAATCGGTGTTTTCAAAATAAGAAATTTGAAATTGATAAATGTTTTTATACAGTTCTGTTTAGAACTAAATTACGAAACTTTTTTACGCTTACGAAAAAATTACAAAAAATATTTACTACTTGTTATGTAGGCCTAATGTTGAACATTTTCCTTTCGTTACTGAACATTTTTTGTTTCTTGAGGTAATAACTTTTACAATTTCACATCAATACATTTTTACACATATGAATTCTTTGAACCTCTACAAAAAAGGTATAGAACACTTTTTGATTGGTACACAATTACTATATTTGGCGATTTTTTTTAAAAATATGCTTGCACACGCACCGAAATTACTTGGCGTTGCAAAACATTAAGATGGACAGTTGTAAGGTTAAGGATGTTTTGTTCATTTGTTGTCTTTATAATGTACTCTTGACAATATGTATTTTTACAAGGTGGTCTTATTAGAAGTCTTAAAAATGAAAGAGCATGTACATTCACAGTGTATATTGAAAATATTTTTACTTTGGAGAAAATCAAATTAGTTATACAGTACTAGATATTTTAAATTCTACAGAACCTGTTGTTACCAATTTGTATTCTGATGTTTCAATGGTGACATGTGAACATTTAAAGTTTAGAATTACTCATCCTTTAGCTCTATTTTGAAAATGTGCCATAAAATCGTCTAAACAGTTTCGAATACAGTCCGTTAATAATTTGAATATTCATAATTTAAAGAAACTTTAATAATAATTGATTATTTCCGAATACATCTAACTTCGTTTTTAGAAATGAGAAAGATGTTCTTTCTCATAAACAAATTTATGCAGAATTCCTTCGAGTGCAATCTTGTAGTACAACTATATATATTAAACACAGATTTATACGTTGCATTTCATTGTGATGATGCAGTAAGACACTTTCTGAATAGCTGACACAGACTTATATCGGAACGACTATATCGAAACACTTAATTCTACTTTGGTTGAGTCCCCCCAAGTGCTTTACGACATAAATAAACTATTAAAATCTATAGTGTAAGAACAATCTTTCTTTAACCGTAAATAAAATTCGCTTATTAATATGCCTATGATATGTTAACTGTACAGGTATTGTAAACATTTTCCTTGACATATTATTGTACATATTAAAAAAGTATGATGTCGGTAAGACTGAAAGAAACTTTAACGACTAGACAAGAAGGATTCCTGGAAAAGTTCCAAAGAATCGGACGTAATGTACTGGAAAACCGAAATACGTCTAGATAGAAAACAAGCTTCACAAAACAACTTAAGTCGCCTCTGTTATTTTGTTTTATGCAACACTAGCTGTCGTGTCCGATTTTCCAGTGTTCAAGATAAGCAAATATTTTCAAAAACAGAATAGGCCTATATACAGAGTGTTCTTAAAGTCCCAAACCCCCTCATTACTTGTTTTGTTCATTACATTTTTTTTGTTAAGAAAACTTTGTATACATTATTGTGCTGTATAAGAGGACACATTTTTTGACATATCTGAACCCTTTATGATTTTGGTGGGCTTAGGGGGGAGGGGGTAAGTTTCGTTAATAATTTCAAATATAAAGCTAGGTAATGTAATACACTCTTGAAAATGAATACATTTTATTGGTATCGAGGTCATTTTAATTCACTATTGAAAAGCTTATTAAAAGAGAAACAGAATGGCGCGAACTATATCAAAGCCCACTAAA
>JAGFPH010006301.1:6546-20362 GCA_018207615.1 Philaenus spumarius
CCAAAGATAACGAGATTCTTTAGCGAATTTTCCAACTGCGAGCGAAACGAAGCTTCCAGGGGCAGAGCCCCTAGTATAGGTTATAATACGTTATATGATTTGCTTTGACGTTATAAAATGAATATAAATTAAACTTTTTATTACCATTATAGTCATTTATACAAATTTAAAGAAGAGATACCTATTCGTTTAACTTCGGAAACATTCGTTCATCTTCGTATAAGCATATAAACATATTATTCTATTATTAATTTCTTCATTATAATATTAATAACTTCTTATAATTTTATATTTCAATATGAAATAAAAAGCAATTAAAAGACAATATTTTTATCTTTATTTAGCTATTTAATAACGTATATAATTAAACAGTTTCAACAAATAACAGTTTTATAATCCTTATAAATGTACACATTTACGGAGTTAATAATCACCCTGAGCATAGTTAGGTAGGCCTAGATAAAATGTTGTATTTTCTGATGTGTATCTAATTAATGTGCCTGTTATTTTTCACGAAGGCACATTACCCAAAAGTACCCGGTTCCTACAAAAAAAGGGACTAAATATTGTCGGGTAATTATTAAGTTAATTGAATTTCGCTTCAACACATGTGTTACACATGCCGTTAGGGTATTTTTTGTCGGAATGTTGGCACTAACCGTTGGTGCGCTGCCATATTACCTTTTTGACCCACCTGTTTTGAATTCGTAGAATTCGTCGCACTAGAACTGAACTCTGTCACATTGCTGTGCGAGTTAGGTTTGGGAAATGTACTGATTCTGCGTACTCATTATTATAGAGTAGTTTGTATTTTGACCAAACTCAAATCATCGTAGAACCGATTTTTACCGATTTAGTGGCTTGGTGACGTTGTAATTTTGTTTTTTACTGTTTTAAAATAAGAGTAAGGAGTAAAAGATTGGGAAAATACTTATTTTGCAAACTTTGGCTAAATTGTTAAAAATAAAGTAAACCAGAAGTAGGAATTTTGTCACTAAACGTACTATCTTCAAAGTCGTACCAATTACAGTTTTCTTACAGTAAGCGTTCTTTACTATCGCGACGTCACGTGAACTCAATTGCGCAAGACTACATTGGGTAGGTAGGGATAAGGGTCTGCTCCAGTAAACGAGAAAGCAACCGGAAACGCAACCGCTTCTCACTGTATCCCTATCTAAACAGTGCAATTTCTTGCAGCTGAACGCTTTGACATTGCCTCATCTCAAACCATTTTATAAGTCCATCTTTTGTAAATTGAGTGTTGAAAAAAAACTGAATACTCTTTATAAAATTTCGGATCCGGCTTGCAAATTATTTTTCATTATTAATTTTTTATTGTGTTAGGAAAAAAATTCAAACTTATGCTTACAAAATGTCAATTACATAACAAATCAAAAGCATTAAAAAAAAATTAAACTGCAAGACGGATGCGTATGTGACTGTGCTTTAAAATGAGACCTTGCAAACAATTTTATGATAAAAAGTAAACGAAATAATTCGACCACGCAGCTGGACCGCTGACGTGAGTTGAGCAAATTTACAAAATTAAGTTTATAGGCCTATGTTTTAGGGTTTCAACCAACAATTTGGGAAATAGGTCTATTCACGACGGTGCTGAATTGCTGCAAAATTGTTCGAACGCCATTCCGCATATTGGGAATATCTTCAATACACAATGCATTGCGTGCTTCGCACACCATTCCGAATATTCGGAATATCTTAAACACACAAAGCATTGCATGCTTCGCACGCCAACCCCCGTATTGGGAGTATCTTCAATACACAATGCATTGCGTGCTTCGCACGCACGCCAACCCTGCGGTAAAATCCACCACATGGCTTTGAACCAGGTACTTTTATGGTATATTACGTTTTGTACGATTTTGGGGGAACCAAGCGAGCTATAAGGTCGCGTAAAAAAACAAAATGTGCAGAATAACACCCTACATTTATATTTTTAGAAAAAACTCTAAAAAAAATTAATTCTCGTAGCAAAAATAAAAAAAAATAGTTACTTCCTGTCAAAAAACATACTTCCGGTTGTTGGATTTTTTGGCTAACGAACTCGTCCGAGCCACATAGACAACCAACATGTGTACCAAATTTGAACCAAATCGGACTTAAAATACGGCCGCTAGAGTGCGAACACATATATACATATATATATATGAATTTTTTTTAACCCCCAAAACGTGTTCTGGGGACCATGATCGGTGCTCATTTGCTACTCCCGATCTTGGGTCTCACCATAAGGGCCACTACAATAGCTCATTTTTCCTATGGAAATTCGCTAATAAATGGTTTGAAATTTAACATTGCTCTTATGGGATAAAAATCCAAGATGGCCGCCACTACAGCAGACCCTTAATAATTTTAATTATACAGTTGTTCCGTAAGTTAGCTGCCCAAATTTGGAAAACAATTCTGTAGACCAAGATGAGGAAAAATGTAGGAATGTTTAGCGAACTTCCAATAGAAAAAAGGGCTACGGCAGTGACTCTTATGGCGAACACTAAGGTCGGGAGTGGTAAATGAGCACCGATCATGGTCCCCAAGACGTAAATACTGTATTTTATATGTGTTCGCACTCTGCCGCATTTTACCTCCAGTTTGGTCCAAGCCGTATCTTGTAAACATGTCCATGATATCCCAAATGTTTAGGATATCACTTTGTTAACATATCTATATATAGATGGTGGCATGCTATAAGGGAATAACCAAAAAAATTTTCAAAATCGAGTTATTATTTTATTAATTTTCTAATAGATGTTTAGAATGAAATGGTAAAAGGTTATATCTGAAATCTAACTAATACACCAGATATGTTCAATTTAATGTCAGCTCTTAGGTAATAACCAACAATCGCTAAACTGAAGTGACATGCTAAAAGAGAATAACTGATAGGAAACACAGAAGTTAAAAATCAGTTGTTCTTCTGTATTATATTAAGAACATATTATTTTGTATAGCATATTGTTTTAAATTTATTATGTAACTTAATAAGAACTAATCTAAGTCCTTACTAAGTTATTATTATAAACGTCTCACACATACAATTCATACAGATTCAAATTTAAGAACAACCAAGCAAACTTCCTATAGCCACTCTTAGATGGCGCTGATGAAGGTACATTTTTGTTATAACCGCTCCTAGATGGTGCTGATAAACTATATTTTACTTTACACGGAATATTTATACCGATAGTAAAGTAACTGAAGTTTTGTTAATTTGTCAGTTTTCTTTAATCAAGCCTTAGTCTAGTGGATAACGTAGCGTCTTTCTTTAATAAAAAACTTGCATTCCTCAGGGTAACATTTGTTAAGAAAATACTATAATATTTGTGATTAATAGATAAAAAAATCTTCGTACTGAAAAATGTAAAAAATGTTGGTTATTCCCTTATAGCGTGCCACCATCGATATATATGTATATAATTTGGTAACATCAATTAAGTTGTTCTGTATAACGGAAATGCAAGCATTTTAAAATAAATAGCCTGACGTTATAACATATAGGCTTTAGTCAATAGTACAATGTGTTTAGGTTGTTTATGTCAGAGCTGGGAGTTGAAAAGTAAATTTACGCCGGCCATTTTAAGCAATTAATTTTTCTATACAATTTATCGTTTTCAAGATATAAATTATTTTAGATCTGAAAAAAAAATATAAATTTTCAACCTCTAAAACCCAAACTCGGGCGGCGACCGAGAAACTCTCTCTCTCTCTCTTGCACCTACGTAAAGTATACACTATACTTACCCCTTAAGTTTTAGAGGAAAATCGCAAGATAAATTTTTCGTTCAAAATGGCCGAAACAACATAACAAATTGTTTCGTAGCGAAAAATAAATATTTCAAATTTGTAAAAAAGATGTTTCAAAACTTTTTACCATCGTTGCCACCTGGTCTCTTTTCGTGTAAGTTCCTTTAAAAAAATGTAATTGTGTGGTTAATACCACACGGGAGAAGTGCACACTTTTTAATTAATACAACTTACGAAATGAGGAAGCACAATGTTAATTTTGTAACACAAATTACGAAATAAGGAAGTACAATATCCATTTCAGAGGTATTACTAATTAAACTATACATTGTATTAACATTAACTGATAAGCCTATGAAGTAGGACAATGTGTTACACTTATATACCCAACTCAAATAAATATACTAAATTATTTTTTTATTTTTTTTTTTATTTTACTGTTACATTACATTTTATATTATAGCTATAGCTATAAAAACAGGTAACATTGTCAACAAAACATAGAAAATATAAAAACATATAACATTTTAGTGCCTTAAAGCTAATTTTTACTAACCTAATTACAAATTTAAAACATCACATTATCATTTGAAAATTCATTTACATTATAGTAAGCTTTCTATATCAAAAACTCTTTTACACATTTAAAAAAAAAAAAACTAACATTTTTAATTTTCTTAATATGCAGAGGAAGCTTATTGAACATTTTTTTGCCCATATATTCACTAGTTCTTTCATATATATTAAGGCGATGTTTAGGTAGTTGGAAGTTTATTTTGTTCCTAGTCCCATATTGATGAACATTTTGTTCATCCAACAAAACATCATAATTGGCTTTAATAAATAATAAGCATTTCAAAATATACAAAGATGGAAGTGTCAACAGTCTCCTGTCCCTAAAAATTGTTTTGCATGAACTAGTTTTACTCAAACCATACATGCAACGGACATACTTTTTCTGAATTTAAAAAATTGAAATTAATCCTGTTGCACCTCCCCAAAGCAAAATTCCGTATTGCATGACAGAGCAAAAACTGCCATGGTAAATCATTACTCTGGTTTTTAAATCAATTGTATTTCTCAATACTGACATTTGGAAGCATGAAGTATTCAATTTTTTTAAATTAGCAATGCGATTGTGGCCTAACCGGCTTAAGCACTATAGCCCATCTCAACTTAAGTTGAGGCAAGCAGGGTGGGTAATTAGGGTCGGCCTCAACCGTCATAAAACCGACCCTTATTAATGCCGCCTGAGTGAACCTGTAGGACACTCTAGTATAAAATTGCAATTCAGTATGTCTTAAGTCAAAATGAAAAAACGATATCATATTTCGTTTCATGATATTTTCCAGATAATTTTGATACCAAATTTGATTACATTTGGCCAACTTTGAGCTGTACTAGCATTATAAACTTTCTTAGTTGAATCAACATTACTAATACGGTTTACAACAATAAAGCCACACAAATTTACTAGAGAAGTTCATATTTAAATCTATACTAATATTATAAAGAGGTAAAGTTTGTTTTTTGTTTGCTTGTTTTTTTTTTTTTTTTTTTGTATGTATTGGGTAATCTCTGGCATTACTGAACCGATTGAAAAAATAGTTTTACTAATAAAAAGCTACACTCTCCCTGAGTAACATAGGCTATAATACATTTCGATAAAAACCTTTTTTTATTTAAGTATTTGTAAATTTAGTCGGGAAAATTCTTAGGTTAGGCCTAGAATAATAAACCAACACATGTAGGCCTATTTGCATTTATTACCATAGCAAGTTAAAACTTTCTCTCTGCGTTTCGGAGCTTATTTAATTATTAAATAGCTAGTTTTGCAGGCTTTTTTGCTCAAATAATTATTATTTATTACATACTAGGGGAGATCAATGCGTGCTCCGCACGCCAACCCCGGATGGAACCTTCTACAAATATACAGTATGTTATGTTTTATTTATAATAAAGGTGTAGGATTAATAATAACCTCAAAACTAGCAGTTATAATAATTGTTAAAAGAACCAGCTAGGCTCAGGTCTATACTTTAAAACCCTAACCTAAAAGCTAGAAATACAAAAATAATTGCTTCAAATTTTGAAATTAGCTGTTAATTGGAGCTAGGTTAATATTATAGGTTTTTTTTATTCAATTGGTTGCTATGGTAATAAATGCAAATACATGTGTTGGTTTATTATTCTAGGCCTAACCTAAGAATTTTCCCGTTTAATTTACAAATATTTAAATAAAAAAAGGTTTTTATCGAAATGAATTATAGCCTATGTTACTAAGGGAGAGTGTAGCTTTTTATTAGTAAAACTATTTTTTCAATCGGTTCAGTAATGCCAGAGATTACCCAATACATAAAAAAAAAAAAAAACAAGCAAACAAAAAACAAACTTTACCTCTTTATAATATTAGTATAGATTTAAATATGAACTTCTCTAGTACATTTGTGTGGCTTTATGTTGTAAACCGTATTAGTAATGTTGATTCAAGTAAGAAAGTTTATAATGCTAGTACAGCTCAAAGTTGGCCAAATGTAATCAAATTTGGTATCAAAATTATCTGGAAAATATCATGAAACGAAATATGTTATCGTTTTTTCATTTTGACTTAAGACATACTGAATTGCAATTTTATACTAGAGTGTCCTACAGGTTCACTCAGGCGGCATTAATAAGGGTCGGTTTTATGACGGTTGAGGCCGACCCTAATTACCCACCCTGCTTGCCTCAACTTAAGTTGAGATGGGCTATAGTTTATGGTGATGTACTCTGCTGGTTCGAATCTCGGCAAGACCAAAACTTTTTTCAAACAGATGGAATAGAGTATTTTACTTTCGAAGCGTTTCACATTTGGAGCGTTTCACAAAATGTATGGTAAAACGCGTGACGGTAAAATCCGATTCACCCGCAGCAGCAAGAAACGTGTATACTCTGCTATACACACATGTATATACATTTTTTGGACGTGGTGCGCCCTATAGAAGTTTACACTTCAAAAATCTATTGAGAAACAATCGGCAGCCAATATAGGCCCTGATGGACTATGACGTCATTTACAAAATCAAACCACCTGTTACTGTACGTTAAAGCAAACATGCATACAATCAGTGACCTTATCTTACTCATAACACTAAGGTACGTGGTTAGGTTTTATCTGAGATATTATGCTATACTGTACACTACAACGTTACACTTTAGAAAGCTATCAACATGTGTTTCATTCAATAAACAGCTGATTCACCTACTACAGTTAACCTACTTCCAACAACGCTGCAAATATGAGCTGTCAACGAGCACGGATCACGGGCCCCAGAACACGCCATTAAAATTTATATACGTGTATTTGCATGCTAACGGCCGCATTTTACGTCCAATATTTGATACACATTCCAAGTTGCTCGGACGAGTTCGTTAGTCGGAAAAAATCCAATAACCGGGAGCACGTTTTTCGGCCGGAAGTAAATTTTTTGAGATTTTTCTACTAGAATGACATTTTTTATGAGTTTTATCTATTGAAATAAATATGGCGGATTATTCTGCGAATTTGTTTTTTTTTTTAAATCACGTTTTGGTTTTCCCAAAATCGGTCAAAACGTGAAATACCGTAAATGTATCCGGTTCACATCCACGCGGGACATAACTATAATATATATTTCGTACACGCAGGTTTTCTTTAGGTAGGCCTATTCAAAGACTAATTTCCCAAACAGTTGGACGGAACAATAAAACTTAATTTTTACTTTCTCACTATACTATAGTATGGAGAAAGTATAGTGATCGCAAAAAAATCGATATTGAGATTTTTGTGGAAAATCCGTTTTCGAACCCCCGACTCCAAAAAAGTGTGTTTTACAAAATGTCTGTATGTATGCAAAGCTAGAGAGAAACCTATACGGTCGATTTCAACTAAATTTGCACCAGACATGTCAAGTAGGCCTGTATAGATGCACGAAAAAGGTTTTTGAAAAACAACCCCCTTTTTGGCCAAAAAATCCCCAAAAAATCAGTTATTATTTTTTTATAAAAAAACGGCTCTAACGATTTTGATAAAATTTGGCTTATTTGTAGCCTTTAATGTGCCCTACCATGTGCAAAAAACCGCATCTTTCTAAAAATGCTCGTTTAGCTAATAATAATAATAACTGATTTTTGGGGTTTTTTGACCATAAAGGGGGTTGTTTTTCAAAAATTTTCAAAACCTTTTTTCGTGCATCTATAAAGACCTAATTGACGTGTTTGGTGCAAATTTGTTCGAAATCGATCGAATAGTTTTCTCTCTAGATAATAATAATAATATATATTAGTTAATCTCCAACTGTAATAAAAAATCACCTCTACTACCCCACCCTACAAGTCACAGTGAATCTGTTTAATAATTTAAATATGTTTGTGAGAAAGTATGTGCCAGTTCCTGGTACCGTTTATTTTAAATTCGTTCAATTTAGATGGATCGTTAGTTCAGCTTCGCAATGAAATTATTCCTCAACGTGCAACTTAAAATAAAACCTGTTAATTTTGGAAATTCGTTCGACTTCGGTCAGCGGTTCAGCTTCGTGATGCGAATGATTAGCGGATTTCCATAGGAAAAATGAGCTATTGCAGTGGCCCTGATGGTAAGACCCGAGGTCGGGAGTAGCAAATGAGCACCGATCATGGTCCCCAGAATACGTTTTGGGGTGTCATTAAAAAAATCATTTATGTATACATGTGTTCGCACTCTAGCGGCCGCATTTTAAGTCCGATTCGGTTCAAATTTAGTACACGTGTTGGTTGTCTACGTCGCTCGGACGAGTTCGTTAGCCAAACAAATCCAACAATCGGAACCACGTTTTTTGACTGGAAGTAACTATTTTTTTACTTTTTTCTACAAATATAAATGTAGGATGTTATTCCGCACATTTTGTTTTTTTTACGCGACCTTATAGCTCGCTCGGTTCCCCCAAAATCGATCAAAACGTAAAATACCATA
The DNA here is from genome assembly GCA_018207615.1 of Philaenus spumarius. Classification (NCBI taxonomy): domain Eukaryota; kingdom Metazoa; phylum Arthropoda; class Insecta; order Hemiptera; family Aphrophoridae; genus Philaenus; species Philaenus spumarius. The sequence continues at coordinate 15,278 of JAGFPH010006301.1, forward strand.
GAAGTATACCCGGTTCAAAGCCATGTGGTGGATTCTACCGTGGGGTTGGCGTGCGAAGCACGCAATGCTTTGTGTGTTGAAGATACTCCCAATACGGGGGTTGGCGTGCGAAGCACGCAATGCTTTGTGTGATAAAGATACTCCCAATACGGGGGTTGGAGTGCGAAGCACGCAATGCTTAGTGTATTGAAGATACCCCCAATACGGGGAATGGCGTGCGAAGCACGCAATGCTTTGTGTATTAAAGATACTGCCTATGTGAGGAATGGCGTGCGAACCATTTTGCAGCTATTCAGCACCGTCGTGAATATATAGCCTATTTCCCAAACTGTTGGTTGAAACCCTAAAACATAGGCCTATAAATTTAATTTTGGAAATTTGCTTAACTCACGTCAGCGGTTCAGCTGCGTGGTCGAATTATTATTGCATTCCTATATTTTCTCAACGTGCAGCCTAAATGAAACCCGTCATTATCCATACGCCATTTCTACGTTGCTCCACACTTGGACAGAGTCTATTGGTTCATGGAATTCTAAAAAAGAAAAATTAAACAACGTTGCGAAAGATTGTCAGAAGAGCCGGCGTGAAAAGAACGGTGCGTCATACCAAGAAGTAACCTCTGAATACATACACTAATAGACAATAACACAATGGTAATCCCGGTAGACAGGGATCAGGCACAGCTGTGTAGCGACTTGACAGGTTTAGCTAATGTTGTGCAACCATCGTAGCGAGGACTGTGTTTATTCGGTTAAATTTAAAACTGAAACACAATAGATGGTCGTACGTTATCGTGGAACATTTAGTCTGTGTATTAATTGTTTAGCACCAGTTTATGTGTATTTAACGGTTTAGCAGTTTTTAGCGAATTTCCAGGAAAGATGAGCTATTGCAGTGACTCTTATGGTGTCGGGAGTGGTCAAAGCACCGATCATGGTCCCCAGAACACATTTTTGAGTGTTATTCATTTTTTACTTTCTCACTATAGTATAGAGAAAGTAGGCCTATAGTGATCGCAAAAAAATCGATGTTGAGATTTTTGTGGAAATATCCGTTTTGGGACCCCCTGAGTCCAAAAAAGTGGTTTTTACGAAATGTCTGTCTGTATGTATGTCTGTATGTATACAAAGCTAGAGCGAAAACTATTCGATCGATTGCAATCAAATTTGCACCAGACATGTCAAGTAGGTCTGTATAGATGCACGAAAAACAATTTTGAAAAATTTTGAAAAATAACCCCCCTTTTGGCAAAAAAACCCACAAAATCAGTTATTTTTTAAAAAAAAAACGGCTCTAACGATTTTGATAAAATTTCTCTTAGGCTATTTGTAGCCTTTAATGTACCCTACCATGTGCAAAAAACAGCATCATTCTAAAAAATCTCGTTTAGCTAATAATAATATTAATAACTGATTTTTGGTGTTTTTTGGCCATAAAGGGGGTTGTTTTTCAAAATGTTTCAAAACCTTTTTTCGTGCAACTGTAAAGGCCTAATTAACGTGTTTAGTGTAAATTTGTTCGAAATCAATCGAATAGTTTTCTCTCTAGATAATCTATATAGTAAAAATGAATTGCTGTTTCTTTGAAATCGCATCAGTTGAGAACTGCTGGAACAATTTGGCAATTTTTTGTTTTAAAATGTTCGTAATAGTCCGAACTAGGTTTTTATATAAAGACAAATTTGAAAAGTTTCCCGAAAAAGTTTCAAATTTGGAAAAAACTAAACAGCCTCTTTTGTATGGACTCAAGACCATAGCGCTCAAAAACAGCTGTTCGTATAAAATGCTTAGTAACACATGTTTGTTTACATTCATTACCATAGCAACTTTAGCAAATTTATAATCAGTTTATTATTCTTCAAAACCAATAGCTTTTTAGATTAGATTGACAAATTAAAAGCAAACACAAACAAAAATCAATAAAACATGCTTAGGCCTACTATATTATAATTCAATTTAAACATTGGTTGTTACATATTATTATAAATAAATAACTGTTATGGATCAAAAACTGAACATAATTTTAGGTTAGGCCTACAATGAACCAAAACACTTTTATTTGCAACCAATTTCTCTAATTTATAATCGGGTTATTATTCTTCAAAAACCAAAACAGCTTTTTTAGGTTAGATTGCCAAACAACACAAACAAAAATCAACGAAAAATGCTTACTGTATTATAATTCAATTCAAACATCGGTTGTTACATATCTATTTACTTACATATATGCTGTTTAAAATATTGTTTATATAAATTGTTGACATAAACACCATTTACAATTCAATAACTTAAGTCAAGAATGAAATTTGATAACTACCCTTAACATTAAATAAAGCAATAGCGAAGCATTGCCGGGTCCACTAGTAATAATAATATTTATTAGTTAATCTCCAAATTTAATAAAAAAATCACCTCTCCTACCCCACCCTACAAGTCACAGTGAATCTGTTTAATAATTTAAATATGTTTGTGAGAAAGTATGTGCCAGTTCCTGGTACCGTTTATTTTTACAAGAGTAAAATATTTTTTTACTAGAATGAAGCGTTTTTGGTTTTATCTGAAAAAATAAGTGTAGGATATTAATATGCACTATTTGCTTTTTACACGACCTTATAGCTCAAATCCACGTGAGGAATTTTACTGTTGGGGAGTCTTCTAAACCTATTCCGACGGCCGAGTTTGTACTCTGTGGGAGAAGCGAAGCAGTCCATTACCAGAGGTCGTTGCGAGTTGAAGCAGGAGGGTTAGGTGCAAACAAATTCTACCAATATATTTCGTACACGGGCAGCTATTCAGATTCACGCTTAGACCAATTTCCCTAATTGTCGGTTGAAACATTAAAACATACAAATTTAATTTTGCAAATTCGCTAAACTTGGTTCAGCTGCGCCACCGAATTACTTTAAATGGGATTATTTATGTCCTACCTCCAACTAGCTAAAGCCTTTCAAAAATCTAAAAATACTAATTTTCTCGAAAGAGGTGGGTTTACAAGAACAATGCAAAGAATAGAAAAGTCTTAAAAATGTAATAAAAAATCGGAGTTTCCATTAGATCGTTTAAAGGCCGCCATATTGGAAAAAAGGTTGATGTTGTCACAAAGTTTTACAAAATAGACTTTCCTTTAACGTTTCCGACACCCTGTATATGACAGTACCGGCCTTAACGATCGATTGGGGCCAATCTAAATAAAGTGCGTATCCCCATAAACCGTGTATTATTCCACCTTGACAAAGTCCATTATAATATGACGGAAACGACGTTCAACACTAACAGAATGCCGCAGCGTTACGCCCAGAAGTTAGGTTAACCTGTGTTCTACAAGATTATCTGGACCGTCCAATCGAAACACTTGTTTTCGCCAACGTAACAGCCTTATTAAGGCCCGTAATTTGTTAAAATGCTCTCGGCCGTTTCCCGCCTTCTTGCTATCTATTAAATTAAATGATTTCCGTACGCGCAGGCGCGGGTATACATAGGTCGGATTACTGGGTGAAAAGCATCGGCACCAAATCCGAGCCCTGGGGTAGTCCTCGCTTTTAACGTGCTATATTAATAGAACCACTATTACGGGTTTTTTTTGCGATAGAAATTATAAAATGTGACTACTTAATTCGTTTGGAAATAACGTTCTGTGGGAGGGATATAAATTTAGATATTTTGTAACGAATAAGTGTAACGAATGTGTGATACAAACTATTTTCAAATACAAGAAACTTAGTTTACCCGTGTGTGGGGAATCATGAAGGAAAACATCTTTCGAAATGGAGAGATCACCATTGCTGAGCTCCGTGAATAGCGATGGCAACAATATATCGGATATATCGATATATTGCTCCCGATAAATCGATATATTGCTTTCCGATTTATCGGATGCATCGATATATTGCTATCGATATATCGGTATATTGCTTTCCGATTTATCGGATGTATCGATATATTGCTATCGATATATCGGTATATTATAGCTTTTCTATTTATCGGATGTATCGATATATTGTTATCGATATATTGCTATCGATATATCGGTATATTGCTTTCCGATTTATCGGATGTATCGATATATTGCTATCGATATATTGCTCCCGATATATCGGTATATTGCTTTCCGATTTATCGGATGTATCGATGTATTGCTATCTATATATTGCTATCGATATACTGCTATCGATAAATCGGTATATTGCTTTCCGATTTATCAGATGTATCGATATATTGCTTCCGATTTATTGGATGCATTGATATATTGCTATCGATATATCGGTATATTATTGCTTTCCGATTTATCGGATGTATCGATATATTGCTATCGATATATTGCTCCCGATATATCGGAATATTGCTATCGATATATTTGTATCGATACTTAGGCTCCCGTTATAACGGTGATATATCAATATGCCAATATCGAAAGCGTTTTTGTGACTATTGATTACCATCATTGACGACCTTTAATCAGTAGGGATTTTACTACTACGTGATTTTTTAGTAACCGTTACATTACTGGTACGTTTTAATTCTACTCACCATCCTTCTTCGTTTAATGTAATAAAACCCATGAAAATCCAAAGTCGGTTTTTGTGCCTTAAAAACTTGCAACTATTCTTTGAACTATTTTTAGAAAATTTCTTGTATTATCAAACCTAAAACATTAGGAAATATGCAAAAAAAATACATTTTAACTTTTAAAATGTTTACAATTTCTTTCGATATATCGATATTTTCAATCCTTTATTGTTTAGGTATCGATAAATGAATTTGCGATATGTAGAAAACACGATATATATATGTTTCCATAAATCTACCATCCCTTTTCTTGGAAGAAATTACTAGAAATGTTAAAATTATCAAACCTAAAACATTAGGAAATATGAAAAAAACGTTTTTAGTTTAAAAAATATTATACAAATTATATTTGCTGGGATCCATGAAATAAGTTTCAGTACAATTTTCTGCCAATCCTAACGTAACACTTTCACTTAAGTTTGTCGACGCGTTTCGGAGTTCCTCCATTATCGAGACCTATTTCAGTACTCAAATAATGGAGTACTGAAATAGGTCTCGATAATGGAGGATTTCCGAAACG
>JAGFPH010006301.1:20462-33943 GCA_018207615.1 Philaenus spumarius
AACGGTACCAGGAACTGGCACATACTTTCTCACAAACATATTTAAATTATTAAACGTCACAGTGACTTGTAGGGTGGGGTAGGAGGGGTAATTTTGTTTTCCCATAAAAATCCATAAAACAACGTAAAAACCAACTTTTCTCAAAAACGGCTAGAACGATTTTGATTAAAATTTTACAGTTTATAGTACTATAGATCCTTAATAAACTATAAAATTTTAATCAAAATCGTTAGAGCCGTTTTTGAGAAAAGTTGATTTTTTCGTTTTTTAAGGGTTTTTATGGGAAAATTACCCTTAAAAATAAAAAATTCACAAAAATGAAAAAAAAAACGCCTGGAGATACCGTGGATTAGTACCTCCATACCAAATTTCATCAAAATCGGACGACTGGTTTAGGCTCTAGGTCTGATAACATCCACACAGACACACACACAGACATCACTCCGAAAACCACTTTTTTAGGTTCAGGGGAACCCAAAACGGATATTTTCACCAAAATCTCAAACTCGAAAATTTTGACGAATACAATACTTTCTCCATATACTATGGTATAGGGGGAGAAAGTAAAAAACGAATATATTAACGAACACAGTAAACTAAAACAATCATGAAAACCACGAAAAAAACAAAATTAAATTAATGCTTAAACAAAATAGATAGTGCTGAGGCGGGATTAACAAATACATAACACACAAAGGAGCCAGTTAAGTAACTCCTTGTCCGTGTACTGGAGCCCAGTTATGGAATTCTGGACGAAACAATGACAACTTCTTGTATTCTACAACAACAAAAAAAAAAAAAAAAAAAAAAAAAACACGAACAACACAGACAAACACCTCAATACACCTGTAACGTACACATGAACATAGATAAAACATTTATAATTTGACATTATTCAACCACCCTAAATAAGCCCTTAACATAATCATTCGAAAGAGAAAACAAAATTTTTGTTAGTTTATATTTTATTGCCTGTAATGAAAGACGAAATTGTATATCTTGCGGCACAACATTATAAAATTTTGGGACCTAAAATAACCATGTTTGCAAGAACAAACTGTTACTTGGTTTGGCAGTTCTATAAAGAACGCGATGCCTGGTTTTATATTTATTAATTATAAATTTCAATTCATCACTATCGTAGCCACACCTTTTAAAAAAAATTAACAAAGGTGGATATATAGGCCTATATATATTTTCAAAAACTCTGCCATCCGTATTCGTGAAGAAATTACTAGATATGATATAATTAATTATAAAAACTAAAACATTAGAAAATAAGCAAAAAAATACATTTTTAGTTTTAAAATGTTTACAATTTCTTTGGATATATCGATATTTTCAATCCGTTATTGTTTAGGTATCGATACACGAACTTGCGATAAATAGGAAAAACTTGCGTTTGTTAAAAGCTAAAGTCGGTATAGTTGTCTAAAAATAAAACATTTAAAACTTTTACCATCTCAGAACTTTTTATTTTGGCACATACTGTATCAAAATAAAAGAAATGTAGGTTGAAAAAGTAACGCCCAAATAGTTTGAGCAAAATTGAAATCTGACCGCCTCGTCGGGTCTAAAAAGGTTTAAATTCATCAAAAAACAGTCCTTCAGTAAGTTTTAATTCACTTTGAAAGTAGTAAGTTAGTTACATGTTCAGAACCCAAATTGTAGATCGTAAACATTTTCCTTTAAATCTTGTTCCACTTTTAAAGTACCCACTTTTAACCTATCACGACTATACGCGTCCGCAGCGACTACACTAAGGATGTATCTTAGTTGAAGGAAAAAATTAAATAAATTCCTGGAGAAAAGGAAACAAATACCGTGATACTGGTATTCCACAAGGATCTATTTTAGTGCTGCTATTGTTTACTAACTTGAAAACACCAGGTGACGGGTTTAGAGGTGTGTTTTAGGCTAGGAATAGAATATCTTATACAATCTCGGTATTTTATTGTAACGCGTGGAAAGTAGGTTCGATACTGACATGGAGCATCGAGAAATAAAAACGAAAATGTTTGTTACGTTCATTTGTCCAAGTCGACGTTTTCCCATGTTAGAATTCTAGATATCCAATGTATTAAAATTATTTAATACTAGGGGAAACCCCTGCGTGCTCCGCACGCCAACCCCGTTGGAACCTTCTACACACATAATCTCGTTATGTTTTCTTTATAATAATGGTAGGATTAATACAACCCCAAAGCTAAGATGGTAAATAATGTTAAACTTTTAAATCAAATTATTTCGAATATTTTTATAACATTAGTTATAATAAAAGTTAAAAGAACCAGCAAGGCTCAGGCCTACAATTTAAGGGTCTGCTCCAGTAAACGAGAAAGCAACAGGAAACGCACTTCCGGTATCACTGTATCCCTATCTAAACAGTGCAATTTCTTGCAGCTGAACGCTTTGACATTGCCTCATTTCCAACCATTTTATAAGTCTATCTTTTGTAATTGAGTGTTGAAAAAAAAACTGAATATCCTTTATAAAATTTCGGATCCTGCTTGCAAATTATTTTTCATTATTAATTTTTTATTGTGTTAGGAAAAAAAATCAAACTTTGTCCTTACAAAATGTCAGTTACTTGACAAATGAAAGAAATTTTTAAAAATGTAAATTGCAAGAAGGATGCGTATTGTGACTGTGCTTAAAATGAGACCTTGCAAACAATTTTATGATAAAAAGTAAACAAAATAAATGGTATGAAATTTAACATTGTTTTTATGGGATAAAAATCCATTTTATTTTTACTGGAGCAGATCCTTAATAAAACCTATCCTAAAAGTTAGAAATACAAATAATTGCTTCAAAGTTTGAAATCAGGTGTTAATGGAAATATTAGAGCAAGCGGATGTTTTATCTCTTATTTTATTAAATTGGTTGCTATGGTAATAAATGTAAATACATGTGTTGGTTCGTCAGTCTAGGCCTAACCTAAGATTTTTTTCGATTAAATTTACAAATATTGAAATAAAAAATGTTTTTATCAAAATGGATTCTAGCCTATGTTACTCAGGGATAGTGTAGCTTTTTATTTAGTAAAACTATATTTTCAATCGGTTCAGTAGTTCCAGAGATTACCACCTACATACAAACAAACAAAAACAAATGTTACCTCTTTATAATATTAGTAGGCTATAGATTGCTTGTATTTCAAGTTTGTGCATGTGACTGCATAGTTTAGATAAAATGCAGTAAAAAAGCGGAACGAAACGGTGCGTCAGCTGTTGACTGAGGTGCAAAAAAATTCTACAATTTATTTTTTATGCCAGCTATTCAAATTAAAATCTCGTTTCACCATCTTAAAAACATTTTTTCTAACTTGTAATTAATATTGAATATAGAAAACTTTTACATCCCAATAATCAACTGCACGAAACAGGTACATTTATTTTGTGGGTTCATTTTGGGTTAGGCCTAGACTGATGAACCAACACGTGTATTTACATTTATTACCATAGCAACCAACTTAATAAAATAACAGAGAAAATATCTGTTTGCTCTAATATTTCCATTAAAGGTCGGCTCTAGTAAAACAGAAAGCAACCTGCGACTCCAGCGTAGCGGCGGTAGGTTACGCGGACATTGCTTATCCTAAATCCATTTAAAACCCGCAATTGTTCAAATAGCATTATTTAAAAAAATACCAAACTCTTGGGGACAAAATTCTTCATCCGAATGGCTTGGTAATTTTTCGCTATAATTAATACTTACAACGTAAAAAAATATTTAAAGTCACCCTATAGCGGCGGTAGGTTACACGGACATTGCTCAGCCTAAATCCATTTAAAACCCGCAATTGTTCAAATAGCGTTTTAAAAAAAATACCAAACTCTTTTGGACGAAATTCTTCATGCGAATGGCTTGGTAGTTTTTCGCTATAATTAATAGTGACAACATAAGAAAATATTAAAAATCAATGTTTTAAATTGTTAATAAATATTAAACAAAATGTTTTTCTTAGTTTTGGAAAAGCCATTTGCATGCATATTGGCCATAGCTTTAAAATGACATATCGTTCATAATTATCCGATCAAAAATAAAGGAAAAATTTGGATTTTAATTTAACATTGGTCTTATGGAGTGTCAGCCAACATGGCCGACAGCTAGAGCCGACCCTTAACAGCTGATTTCAAACTGTGAAGCAATTATTTGTATTTATAACTTTTAGGTTATTTTTTATTAAAGTGTAGACCTGAATTTTGCTAGTTCTTTTAACCTTTATTATAACCGCTGTTATAAAATAGACGAAATAATTTGATTTGAACATTTAACATTATTTACCATCCTAGCTTTCGGGTTATTATTAATCCTACGTCTTTTATTACAAAGAAAACCACTTGTTTATGTATATAGAAGGTTCCAACGGGGTTGGCGTGAAAGAACGCAAGGGCGAATGTTACACAAATTTAGCTTCATTTATTTGTTGAGCTTGTACCGATAACAAAGACATTACACGTCTGGGCGTAACGAAATGCTGTCACTTTAGCAATACTGTAATGTTAGACCGTTGTTGCTAATTTTGGTTATTGATGAATCAGTAGCACAAAACTATTCCTGCCCTCTCTTGTCAACACACGACAGTTAACACATGTTGGCTCGTTGTAACAAATATTTACTTTTAACTGTTACGGCAATACCGAGTTCGCTGTCCATTGTCACGGTTACTTCTTAAAAGTCAGTTTACGCGGAAACCAGTTACTTCATCGCCCGGTACCAGTATGGAGCATGCAAGTTCCTAAGCGTAACATAAAACAAAAGAAATAACGCGATCACGTAGGTAGACCGATTACGTAAGTTGGGCGAATTTCCGAAATTAAGTTTATATGTTTTAGGGTTTCAAATAACTACAGTAGAACTCCAATTATCCGGACTCCAATTATCCGGATCGCCAATTATCCGGATCAGATTTGAATAAGAACATAGTCAAACGGATGCGAGACTTGGGGGCTCGGAATCGATTTAAGGTAGCAAAACAGCTGACTCTACCTCGTATGTAAAAAAAATCATGTATTTCACAGTGATTTAATATTGTTTTTAAATATTACGTAATGTAAACATTGTCATTGATATTGTTTTTTCATAATAAATACCGTAAATGTTCTCTATTGTGTTTTACGTTTTTCTCCTAAAAACTGTATTTTTTCGAGAAAAATCCAATTATCCGGATTTTTTATTATCCGGATCGGGTCCGGTCCCAATTAATCCGGATAGTTGGAATTCTACTGTATTTGTGTCAAATTGATCTACTCACGAAAGCGATATACTGGCTGCCTGCGTGCAAGGCCTAGCCAGGAAAACTTTTTTTTTTGTGGAGGGGGTCTGGTCAGTACCGGGGTTTTTAATCTAAACCCTTTTAACACGTTCACTGCTAAGGGCGCACGTGTGAGCTTAACACGGGATACAATGACAAGCGGCCGACGCACACTGCATTGCACGCCAACCTCACATTATGAGTATTTTCAATACACAGTGCATTGCACGCCAACACCCGTATTGGGAGAATTTTCAATACACAATGCATTGCGTGCTTCGCACGCCAACACCCGTATTAGGAGTATTTTCAATACACAATGCATTGCGTGCTTCGCACGCCAAAACCCGTTTTGGGAGAATTTTCAATACACAGTGCATTGCGTGCCTCGCACGCCAAAACCCGTATTGGGAGAATTTCCAATACACAGAGCATTGCGTGCTTCGAATGCCAAAACCCGTATTGAGTGAATTTTCAATACACAATACATTGCGTGCTTCGCACGCCAAAACCCGTAATGGGAGAATTTCAATACACAATGCATTGCGTGCTTCGCACGCCAAAACCCGTATTGGGAGAATTTTCAATACACATTGGATTGCGTGCTCCGCACGCCAACACCCGTATTGGGAGAATTTTCAATACACAGTGCATTGCGTGCTTCGCACTCCAAAACCCGTATTGGGGGAATTTTCAATACACAGTGCATTGCGTGCTTCGCACGCCAAAACCCGTGTTGGGAGAATTTTCAATACACAGTGCATTGCGTGCTTCGCACGCCAACACCCGTATTGGGAGAATTTTCAATACACAGTGCATTGCGTGCTTCGCACGCCAACTCCCGTATTGGGAGTATTTTCAATACACGATGCATTGCGTGCTTCGCACGCCAACTCCCGTATTGGGAGTATTTTCAATACACGATGCGTTGCGTGCTTCGCACGCCAACTTCCGTATTGGGAGTATTTTCAATACACGATGCATTGCGTGCTTCGCACGCCAACCTCCAAATTTCAAATCTATCAATATCAAATACAAATTTTAAATATCTTTATTTAGATATATAATAATGAATATAAATACAAAATTTTAACAAATAGCCTACAGTTTTATAATCATAATAATTGTACACAATCACCGAGTTAAAAATCCCCGTTAGCATAGTTAGGTAGTTTTTAAATAGTATTTTCATAAATGATGTGTTTCTGATGTGTATCTAATTAATCTGGCTGGGATTTTTCACAGGGGCTTACTAGTAACATTAATGATAATTCGACCACGCAGCTGAACCGCTGACGTGAGTTGAGCAAATTTCAAAAATTAAGTTTATAGGCCTAAGTTTTAGGATTTCAACCTACAATTTGGAAAATAAATCTATTCACGACGGTGCTGAGTAGCTGCAAAATGCTTCGCACGCCATTCCGCATATTAGGAGTATTTTCAATACACAGAGCATTGCGTGCTTCGCACGCCAACCCCCGTACTGGAGGTATCTTCAATACACAAAGCATTGCGTGCTTCGCACGCCAACTCCGCGGCAGAATCCACCACACGGCTTTGAACCGGGTACTTTTATGGTATTTTACGTTTTGATCGATTTTGGGAAACCGAGCGAGCTATAAGGTCACGTAAAAAAACAAAATGTGCAGAAAAACATCTATATTTTTAGAAAAAACTCTAAAAAAATAAATTCTCGTTGGAAAAATCTTAAAAAATAGTTACTTCCTGTCAAAAAATGTGCTTCCTGTTGTTGGATTTTTTTTGGCTAACAAACTCGTCCGAGCGACGTAGACAACCAACATGTGTACCAAATTTGAACCAAATCGGACTTAAAATGCGGCCGCTAGAGGGCGAACACATATATACATATATGATTTTTAATGACACCCCAAAAAAACGTGTTCTGGGGACCTTGATCGGTGCTGATTTGCTACTCCCGACCTTGGGTAAGCATAAGGGCCATTGCAATAGCTCATTTTTCCTATAGAAATTCGCTAATAAAGGATGTATGTATGAGTAGATGAGTAAATCTTTTCAGTATAACTGGAAGGCATGGAACAAGCTTGATACACGTATAACTTTTTGTATCTAAAAATAAATATTTTGGGAGCTAAAACACACGGATGTATGGGGCGGGAAGAGGTTGGAAAACGACTGCTATTAGTGTCAAACCGGTAGTTTTTAATGTTGCTGGTAGTAATAGTGACGCTAAAGCACTGATAATCATGCTCGTAATTATTACGACCTTTCATTCACTAGAAGTTGATTTCTAACAGTCCCATACCAATACCTATGAAACAGCCAACGAATTATTATTATTAAACGTTTTAAGAAAATGTAATATTTGATCACGTGATCGGAAGGACAACGGGGTTAACGAACCAAAGTTATTACAATCAATAAAAGACAATATAATCGCATCTGAAAGCATTCAACCGCCGTTATCAACAAAGCGATTTCTTATTCTTCTAGCGGAATGTCGATCGTGCGGGTTGATAACATTATAAAGTCAGTATTGTTGAAAAAAATAAATATAAGAAGTATAAAGAACAACAAATAGATCCGCTGTTTGAAGTATATCTTATGTGTTATCAGAAAAATACCAACAAATATACATTATACAATTGAAACAATAGATATTTACGTTACAATTGAGGTAACTGCTTCTCTACGTCATTCGAAGGGGTTGTTTGTACTGTATAATGCCCTGAGTAGTGATGTGGGCCGGGCATATGCCCAGTGGGCTGGTCGTTTAAAAATGGGCATATGCCCGGGCATTTGCCCAAAGCGATTTTAAACGCCCAAAAACTGGGCGTTTATAAAAAATTTAGTTTAAGGCAGTTTTAACTATTATATTTCATGTTTTAATTATTATAGTTCATGTTTTTAATCTTTAACTGCCTTCAGTGCTTAGTTGTGTTCTTAAAATTAACATTTTAAGGGAGGGGGGTCATTATCAAGAGATAAGTTGACAAACAACTTAAACCATAAAAATAAAACCCTAAAACAAGTAATAACACACTTTTGTTTACCAATGTTTTTTCTTATTTATTAAAATTTAAGTCTGCTTTTAGTTTTATATATTATAGTCTGCATTTTTTTATCTTTACATATTTAAGTTAATAAAATTTATTTGTTTTGCGTCTTTGATTTATTTATATATATATATATATATATATATATATATATATAAATACAGTTCATTCTTTGTTCCTACATTATATGAATTTACTTGTCCCATCATACTTCTCTATCACATGGATTGCATGTGTCACAGAAATATGTTACAAATTTAAAATACTGTACAATCGCTTTGGGATATCAAATATCAACAATGTTATTTAGCCCCACACATAGAAAAAACAGTAATAGTTTCTTCAAGAGAACTATGAATTAAATAAACACTCACGCGGTTTGGTGTAATAACAGTAAAGATCACTCACAACAATTAACAAAGAATAATATAGATAGTCAAATGTTTTAAACCTTAGACGGATATTGGGAATAAAATAGGGGAAAAAAAGACATTCTGTTGATTTTTTGGTACTAATATGGGATGTGACTGACGATGCTCACTACGTTCTCCCCTGAGGAATGTGTATTTTAGAATATAAATCTAGAATAAACAACAGTATAAAGAAAAGGGTTTTCTATTGCAAAGTGTAAGATCTTTTCAAAAAATAAGTTGTATTGGATATCAGAGATCTGGTGGCCTACAGTTCGGTATAGCAATAAGAAATAATTAATTAGGTTTATTAGCCTTTAAAGCTGGATTTACACATATAGTACTGTGCGCATACCGTGCGCGTACTGTACCGCTACCGTGTCGTGACTGTTTCAAATAAAAAATGGTCTAACCCATTTGAATTATATAGACAGACTGTTTTCAATTTACACATGTAGGACTGTGCGCGTACCGTGCTCAGACTGTACTCCCTTCGACTGCTTCCAAAACGATTCTTCAAGGTCATGACAGATGACAGTCCGACACCGTCGGCGCACAGTACCCCACAGTCTAGAGCGGTCTAGACCGACCGAGACTGCTGTAAACTGCCATAGACTGCCGTAGACCGTTCTAAGCAGATTAGAGATGGGGGTGTGGATAACCGGCTACAAATCAACATTTCATTTAATGTTTGTCCTTTCGTTGGTGAACATTAATTGATTTTAAAATTACGATTAATTTTTAAAATTTGATCAATTTGAATGATTAGTTAAATTTTATTGGTTTAGTTTACTTTATTATTTATTACTTTAATTACTTTATACATTTAATTTTGTGTGTTATTTGTTTGTTTATTATTCTATTTATTTTAATTTTTAATAATTTGTGATAAATTTTAAAATGAATGAAGAGAAATTAATTTTACTTGTTAGTGAACATCGTGCTCTCTACGATTTAAGTTATAGAGACTATGACAATAACCTTATAAAAGACAATTTATGGGCACAGATCGGCAGTGAATCGGGTACTTCACTTAATGACTGCAAAAATAAATGGAACTTGCTAACTAGCTACACAATTAACAATGTATATTTATATAGGCCTAAATAAAGTGTAAATAAGAAACATTTTTGTATTTAATTTTAATAAATCAGCAAACCTCAATGTTAAGCCTAGTCTCTCTTCTGGTGAAATGCATCGCCGCCATTTGATGTTTTGTTTTGTAAGCTCAGGTCTTAATAATTCCATTAAAAATTCAAACTTATGGGAACTCATTCGAAAATAGTTTATGAACTTAATTGAATCTTCTTTTAATTTATTAAATATTGTATGGAACTCTCCCTCCTCTTCTCTAGCTCTATATAAATTATGCACCCAAAAGGTTTTTCTTCTTTTTTTTTTCTTCCTTTCTTCTTCTTGTAAGAGCTCATATAAGCAGCAGGCAACAATTACGTTCTCTTCGTCTTGATCCATGGTAGACACTACGTTTCCTGTCAACGAACGAAAAAGTACTACGGTCGACAACAGTTCGGTATGAGCACAGTACCATATGTGTAAATCGAGACGGTCGAAGACGGTCGAAGGCAGTCGCGACACAGTAGCGGTACAGTACGCGCACAGTACTACATGTGTAAATCCAGCTTAACTGGATAAACGCCCGGGCGCTTATGGATTTTGGGCGTTTATTTGGGCATATGCCCTGATCATTTGCCCCGACATTTAAACGCCCGGGCGTTTTACATCACTAGCCCTGAGTGATGTAAAGAAGCGGTTATGTGTAACGTACAATATTTTACTATTTTACCTACCCCTACATATTTCATGGTGTTCTATAACTTTGTACAGTACAAATTTTAACTACGAACTAGTATATTATTTTATAATTAACCATTGCACTAATATTATTAAACAAACATAGAAATTAGCAACTGAAACAGAGTTTTACGCAGTTTTTGCCTTTCCCAAAGTATACATTTGATAGTATAAATATGTAAACTTATACTTATTTTACTTTCTCACTATGCTATAATATAGAGAAGTATAGTGATCGCAAAAAAATCGATGTTGAGATTTTTGTGGAAATATCCGTTTTGGGACCCCCTGAGTCCAAAAAAGTGGTTTTTACAAAATGTCTGTCTGTACGTCTGTATGTCTGTATGTATGTATGTCTGTATGTATGTATGTCTGTATGTATGTCTGTATGTAGAAAAAGCTAGAGAGAAAACTCGATTTCAACCAAATTTGCACCAGACATGTCCAGTACGCCTGTATAGATGCACGAAAAGGGTGTTGAACAATTTTGAAAAACAACCCCCTTTTTGGCCAAAAAACCCCCAAAAAATCAGTTATTATTTTTTTATAAAAAAACGGTTCTAACGATTTTGATAAAATTTGGCTTATTTGTAGCCTTTAATGTGCCCTACCATATACAGAAACCCGCATCTTTCTAAAAATTCTCGTTTAGCTAATAATAATAATAACTGTTTTTGGGGGTTTTTTGGCCAAAAAGCGGGTTGTTTAAAAAAAAAATTTCAAAACCATTTTACGTGCATCTATGAAGACCTAATTGACGTGTTTGGTGCAAATTTTTTCGAAATCGATCGAATAGTTTTCTCTCTAGTTAATAATAATAATAATAATATTTATTATACTCCGTTCTCCTTGCCGTGGCGCCTAAGGGATTAGGAGACCCTTACACACACACGCACACAAATGCAGCCGTCCCGCCCGCCAGGTAGATGACTCATAGACTAGGGCGTCCAATACGTAACTGCGATTTTCGCAAAACTCAAACTTTAACAACTGATAATGGTATATTTGTAACCACCGCACAATTTCAAAGAAAATGATACCAAATACGACATGATTACGATAATATATATGTATACTAGCTGAATGCCCGTGCTTCGCTACTGTTGTTAGTAATAACATGCAGTTAGTTGTCAAAATCTACACGAACTCCATCTAAAACCAACCGTTGTTGTTTCATCCATATCATTAAATTAAATTAAATTTCTGACTACAAATTTTTCATCAAAAGTGAAATTCGACTAACCGTTTACTCGCCATGGGTAGGGAAGTTGTGGTAAATTTATCTCGCATTACCTTAAAATCCCATTTTTGGACGCCATCTTGAAATTGGTAATAGTTATCGTGGATTTCGGATTTGTTCTGAAAAGTAGACAACAATACAAACATTTGAAGTATATGGTTGATTGGTGTCCGACAGCTGGAAGTATACACACTACTCGTGAGAGACACAACATTACATTAGGGAAATATGTTTTTCACTGTGATATGTTTGCCGTTTCCGTGTCTGACGAAGTAACGGTGGGAGATAGAGGAAAACAGTAAATTAGAAAGTTGTAGACAATTAAATTTCTGACTGACGATTTTCCGTCTAAACTTGAATCGGACAAACCGTTTAGCCTGTATGAAAGAGATAAAGTGAATAAGCTGCTTTGTGTAATTTTCTGTTTTTGGACGCCATCTTGAAACCGGTAATAGATACATCCGTTTTCGTATTTTCCCAGAAAAGTACGACATCGGGAAGGATGCCTACTATTCTTGGGACGGTTTTATCGTTTTTCTTTTATATATTAAGATAAAAACGACACAAGAAGTAATATTATTTTGGTTTAGGCTCGGGACAAGTTATTTTATTAGGTAGAGTATAGATAGTTTAAACTTGTGTTCACATTACTGGAGTTGTTAATTTAACTATAGCATGTAAATATTGGGTATAACATTCCTGGTTCATTTAGTCGATTGTTTTTCGTTTGATTTATTTCTTAACATGTTTCCTCCAATTATTCTTGTACGAGTTATTAAATTATATTGAATAAGGTAAATACTTATTAATTGTTAATAAACGTGTTTTTACATTGCTGGAGTCGTTAATTTAACTATAAAAGTCCCCAAAATCCACTTTTTTGGTCCTAACAATATGTTGTGTGGACTCATTTTTCTCAGAATTAAACGAAGATTTCAAAAATAATCATATAATTAGGATAAAGATTCAACTTAAATATTGTGTAGCGTCTCCAGTACTTGTATACCTGCCTGATACCTGACCTTCCGGGTCGAGGGTGTGGGGGGCGCTCGTGAGTGCGCGTACGAACGCAAAGGGTCTCCTAATCCTTCAGGCGCCACGGCAAGGTGAACGGAGTATAGTTAATCTCCAACTTTAATAAAAAAAACTCTCCTACCCCACCCTACAAGTCACAGTGAATTTGTTTAGTAATTTAAATGTATTTGTGAGAAAGTATGTGCCAGTTCCTGGTACCGTTTATATATAATATGGAAAGAACAAATTTACTTTTGTTAGTACAATTCAGAAGTATACGTCAGGCTGTGAATCAGTGTTAGTTAAACAATACAATTTTGTTTAGTAGTAATTAAATTAATCTGCTATGACAAACAATCAGCTGATCTAAGCGTTTCAAACAATCAGCTGTTTGAAGCGTGATGTAATCTTAACTTAAGGACTCTTTAAATCACTAGAGATGTAAAGTATATCGGTAAATTACTCCTGGGGTAGGGCAGTTTAACACATGGGGTAAGGTGAATTCTATTTAAATAATTCGACCACGCAGCTGAACCGATGACGTGAGTTGAGCAAATTTCCAAAATTAAGTTTATAAGCCTTTATTTTAGGGTTTCAAATAACAATTTGCTATTCACGACGGTGCTGAATAGCTGCAAAATGGTTCGCACGCCATTCCGCTCTTTGGGAGTATCTTCAATACACAAAGCATTGCGTGCTTCGCACGCCAA
>JAGFPH010006301.1:60654-75789 GCA_018207615.1 Philaenus spumarius
CCGTCGATTGAAGTATAATTTGTGAATAGTAAGGGTTTAAAGTAGGCATCTCAGGTAGAAAGGAATATAGTTTTGAATGGTGAAAGTTTAAAGTAGGTCATTGTTAAAGTATACGTTACGGTTTGTGAATAGCAAAGTTTTAAAGTAGGCGAGTGTATAACTGTCAATTGGAGTAGAGTGTAGTTTATGAATAGTTAAAAGATATTAGGCTCGATTTTTAAGCGTTTAGAGAACGCGATTGTTTTAAGGTTTCGCTCGCACTTTAAAGTAAGTATTTACTGTATTGGAATGTAGTTTGTCTAAAAAGTAGGGGAAGGTTTTAATTACAAATAATAATTGTTTCGTTGTATTAATAAGGTGCAGAATTCGGGTCTATATTTTGTCTATTAAGAATATAATTTAACCACATTTTAATCACACATTGAGTTGAAAGTTGTTTCTATATGAAAATTGTTTCAGAAGAAAGTTTTATATAATACTAATGGAAACTGCTTCGTGTTTCGCACGCTAACCCCGTTGAGACCTTCTATACACATAATCATATTATGTTTTCTTACAATAAAAGTGTAGGATTAATAACAACCCCAAAGCTAATAAGATGTTAAATAATGTTAAACGTTAAAATCAAATTATGTCGTACATTTTATAACAGCAGTTATAATAAAGGTTCTAAAAGAACCATCAAGGCTCAGGCCTACACTTTAATAAAAACCTAACCTAAAAGTTAGAAATACAAATAATTGCTTCAAAGTTTGAAATCAGCTGTTAATGGAAATATTAGAGCAAACACCTCTTTTATCTGTTATTTTATTCGATCGGTTGCTATGGTAATGTAAATACATTCAAGAAATATGTGTTGGTTCGTCAGTCTAAGCCTAACGTAAGATTTTTTCCGACTAGATTTACTTATGTTGAAATAAAAATGTTTTTATCAAAATGAATTATAGCCTATGTTACTCAGGGATGGTGGAGCTTTTTATTGGTAAAACTATTTTTTCAATCGGTTCAGTAGTTCTGGAGATTACACTCTACATACGAACAAACAAACAAATTTTACCTCTTTATAATGTGAAGTATAGATTAAGAGGTTCACAATAACTTTGAACTATTTTAATTGTGATCTAAGGAAGTTATGAGTTTGTCATTCAACGTGTAGTATTATTTTTTGCATCTGTTGAACTAACGATTGGTGTTTTAAAAAAGACTTTTCCACCCAAAATGTATGTAACTCCTATTAGAAGTTATAATTTGAAATAGTTTTCATATTAAAACTGAAAACTTGGTCAGTCTATTCAAAAACCGAGACGGGGGGGGGGGGATCGCTGTTCAATTAATGTCATGAAAAGACTTTCATAACACTTTTTTTTTGTGTAGCTGGTTACGAAAATCGGGGTCCCGAAACTGCAAAAAACACTCCTTTTTTTTTCCTCGCCGGGCAGTTGATAAGTGGTTCTTTTTACCGTATTAATGATTCAGAAATGTTCTTTTAAAGCATTAGCTGCCAGAAAATATGTCTTCAAAATTAATACACAGTTAGTTAACATCTCAACCCATACCTAGATATTTGTGATAAGACGGCGGAAGTGAAGCAAACAGTGGTTGACCCGCTTTAAAGCCGACAGCTTACTTCTATTATCTGTTCGTTTTACTGCAGCGTTTAAGTGGAGGATACCCTGTCCGCCATATTGAATCCGATACCCATAAGAGCGATGCTACAGAATAAGTCAGTTTTTTCCGTTAATTCGTGGAATAAATTTTAAAATTTGGTTACATTTTGAAGTACTGTCATACGCGGATGTTGATTGCCGAAAACATATTCAAAAACCGTTTTATTGTTGTTTTAAACGTACGATATAAACAGTAAACTTTATTAATTTTTTACTCAGTTGCAAAAATAGATATTGGAAAAAACTTTAGAAACCAACACCCACAATCTATTTTACTTTAAGAAAAAAAATACAGCTTTCGTTTTTTGACGAAAATAACACAGAAATATGCTTAAAAGTGAAGGTATATGGTTAGGTTATTTTAACATTGAAATTAATAATAATAATAATTTTATTTCCAGATCTTACATTACAATTTTCCTTACATTTTGTGGAAATTATACCAATTGCCGGAACCAGTTTTAGGTAATTGGTTTGTAATTAAAAAAATTTGGAAAACGGTTGACCCTAAAGGCCATCCATGTAACTTCCCGCTAAGTTTAATTACAACAAACACTATTTTTGGAAATTTTGAACTGCCATAACTTTTGAATGAATCAACCGATTTTTATGTGATTTGCGGCAATCGATGCAGTTTTTTAAAGTCCATTGAAAGAATCAACAACAAAAATTTTTCAGATGAAAATTTTCGGAGAAATTGAGGAAAAACACTTTTTTATTTTCTTCCGTTCACGATATCTCGCGAATGAATCAACCGATTTTTATGCGATTTGCGGCAATCGATGGAGTTTTTCGAGTCCATTGAAAGAATCGACAACAAAAATTTTTCTGATGAAAACTTTCGGAGAAATTGAGAAAAAACATTTTTTTTATTTTCTTTCGTTCACGATATCTTACGAACGAATTAACCGATTTTGATCGGACTGGTAGCGATCGACGTCGCTTTTCAAGGTTAAAAGCTGATTAGATTTTGGAATTGATCGGTAAAGCCGTTTAAAAGTTATTCCAAAAAAACCTGATTTGAAAAAAAATTATTTCTTAGTTTTTTCGAAATTTTCAGGAAATATAAGTTTGATGGAACTCTTTAGAACGCCGTTTGGTAGGATCCAATCGGTTAAGCCGTTCAAAAGTTATAAGCGGGTCACATACTTACATACACAAACACACACATACATACAGACAGGGTGACACCCTCTCGGGAGTGGTCAGGGAAGATTCCTAGGACCTCAAAACGTCGAGATCTGATGAATACTCGATTTTCGAAAAACGGGGTGAAACCAATAACTTCCCAATTTTAGAAAATTTTCAATTTTCTTTTAGCGGGAAGTTAAAAAAACAAAACAAAACAAAAACATATAAATATACAAAATAAAATAAATTAGTCAGGACAGATTGGTAGCCATCTTCGCCGTTTTAAATTTAGGGAGCCGAGCCTTAAGTGAAAACGTCTTTGGACGAACAATAGAATAGAAATGCATTGACAGGTCACGTGACTTTGCGCCAGAATGTAGGCCTATTTATAAAGTCATTTAAGAAGCCTATGAATAGTATTTAACATCTCTAGATGGTAATCTTAAGCCGAAATATCCGCATTTATAGTTTCACAGTTTACGAAAACCATTTCAACACCATAGGAAGACAAGCGAGGTCTAATACTATTTTAGTTTTTATATAACACTATGATTTTATGATTAGATACAGCGGGTTGCATCATTCCCAGTGTTGTCTATTTCAGTCTGTATTCAGTTTAGTCTTGAAATTATTCTGTTACCAGTTGAGGAAGTAGAATGTGTTACCATCCAAAAGGCTAAACAAGTGAAATGCGTACTGGGCTCAAATAAAATGGATGGCACATACAGAAAGTTTATAAAAGCAAAAATATACCAGACACAAGTCTTACCTTAATTCCGAAGTCGAGATATCTGAAATTTTCCTTGACAGGTTATTGGATAAATACAATTAATGTACACATTTATAACAATAACGTTAGTTTATTTAAAAAAAAAATTGATACTCCCTTAACATAAAAGAATGAACAATGTACACGCCCCAAAAGTAACAGTTTGATTTATTTAATTCCCTCCCTTACAAAATTAAAAGAAAAACCCACCCTATATTTAATTATATATTTAAATACTGACTTAGTTAATTAATACAAGAAATAAAACTTTTGAAAATGGTACACATGGTCTTAAACATTAGTTTATGTAATAGTACTTACAAACTATTTGGTATATTATATGTTGGCCAACGTTTATTAAAAGAAAATATGCGCATTGTATGTAATAAAAAAAAAATTGCAATTCCAAAAGTATAAACAAAATAAAATAATGTAAAATTTTGTACTTAAAGTATTATTGGAATCATGACGTCATTATAATTAAAAAAAAGGAATTTTGATTTCTGACTCTTGGAGTCCGTGGTGTCAAAAATAGGTACCTCACCGCCCTTATTATTTAATAAAAGACAAATATATTACAACAAAATACTATTTTAATTACATGAAAAAGTTAAATAGCCTTTTTATATTTCTAAAATTCACTGACTTTGGCTAACTTATTATAAGTTCATACTGATTTAAAAATAGCCTGTTTCTGTTTATATTTTATAAAGAGTTATTGTTCAAATGAATTCACTTTGTTTAAGACAGCGTAGAAATAAGTTGTAGTTGTGAAGATGGAGTCACATTTAATTACAGTTGCATATTGATTAAGAGTTGTACTAAAGTAGAAACTTGAAGCAGGAACTTAAACCAGGAAGTTAAACCAGATTTCTCTAAAGAACCAGAACATAATATAGGCATTAGTTACTTTAAATAGCCAAAAATAAAATATTATGTCGGAATGAAATTACAGCACGTTTACAGCAGGCATGCTGGAATTTGGTCTTGTTGTAAACCGTTTGAACGTGTCAATTTGGTCTAATATGACGTTATAATACATAAGTTTCACTTGTAAATAATATCAAAGTTAATTGTTACAGAGTTACCCTTTGTTTCTGGCAAACTGAAACAAACATACTGTTTTTAATTGACTGGCTGAATTATACCTTTTACATTAACTCTTTAGAGCACAAATTATAACTTGTAGTTTTTAATTACACATGGATTCACTTTAGTTTAAATTGTGTATTTTCCAGGCTAATTATTAAAATCACTGTTCAGGCTATTTAGTTTAGTTGTAGGCTTTACAAAATATCAAAATTTATATGGTTAATTAACTTACAAATTGCTTTTGCAAAATACAATGGCTTACACATAACAAAGAGCAACTAATACTAAATGACATTTGCAATTATTGGAAAATTCAGATATCGTAGACTACATGCTACAGTTATTAACGCATATTGTAGAAGAAAGAAAGTTTACTACATTTTGCGAAGCACAAACTAACGTGGCTTCAGTACAGCGTAGAAGTCAAGGCTAAACTGATTAGCAAAGTAGCGGAAGTCGCTCTGATCTGCAAGCCACATGGTTGCAAGACGGGTCTAGTCAGTGCTGCCGCGGTGAGTCAAAGGTGTATTACAACCCCTGCGGGCGACTGTGTATGTAACCGCAATGTATAGGTGTATGAAAGAAATAAGTTATCGGACAAAATTTAGGGTAAACGTTACAAATGCATGAACGGATAACACTTCTGGACAACTCGAACACACACTTTCTCTCAATTTTACCCTCACCCCTTGATATCGGTGGTACAGAACCTTTTGAGACGTGCAATTTAAAGGTAATTAACAGCTCCACAACTTACTTGAGTGCATATTTGGTCCAGTCCCCAGGGGTTTTGATTTGGAAAGTTTTATAGAAGTTTTTTTCTCACTTGATTCTTTTGTTTTCGATGGTGCTGAACTCGAATCCGATGTTTGCCACCAAAATTTCCTTGAGGTTATCTGAGAAAATCACGGAAACCACGAAATTAACGCACTTTTTCCAGTTTTCCTCTTATAACTAAAAAAACTACGCATCATATCGAAAAAATGGTTCCTATATTTCTGAAAGAGAATTAAATTCTGCGTCGAATGACCTCTCAAACTTAGAATTCGGTTCAGTAGTATCATAGATCGTGAATAATAAATAGATCTTGCATCCATACGGCAGCAGTGTGGCGAAAATTAGGTTGTCGGGAAAATAGTGCATGATCGCGCCGCGAGGTAGCACTAGGGAGAAATCATTGGTAGCATTGGTGTTTCACACAGCTTCTGTCGTTTCCCCACTATCGTCGAATTTCCAGTGGAACGAAATATTGCATCGGATCGGAGTTCTATTAGGTTATTCAAATACAATGGTAGTATGGTGAGAATCGCGAGTTGAAAATCGCTAGTTTTTCCCATCTTGGCGAAAAAATTAAAGTACGCCGGTTTTCAAGCGCTCATATCTTCGGGAAAACTACTCTGATCTAAAATAGTTGAGAATGAAAGTTGTAGAGAATTTACTAGAATCAGTTTTTAATACAATTTAAGCGATACAAAGTGATGGAATAGCGACATTTTTGCTGGGATTTCGATTTCTCCCTTTCGTTGCTGCTCTGTACTTCCTTTGCTATTGGTAGTGGAAAGTTAGTGATTCTTGGAAGACGTTTTCCCCTCTCTCTACAAGAATGAATATGGAGGAAATTTGGCTGCGATGCAACGTTTAGGAGTTACGAGGTGCCGTTTGTCGATATCTTTTCCAAGATGGCGGAAAGCGCAGAGGGGTGGAGATGATGATTCTCTTATCATCCCAAACAACGTATAAAAAAGTCAGAACTAGCAGATTTCATGTAAAGTGAGACCCCTGTAGCGACTGGACTCTGTGCTCGTGATAACCGTTGTCCTCTCCCACCTATCTCAAAACATTCTAATGGACACATACGTCTTGTGATTACTCTAATTAAAAACCACATCTCGAATGAAACTTGCTGCTGACAGTGGCACAGATATATATTTTATAACAAATAAACGGTACCAGGAACTGGCACATACTTTCTCGAAAACATATTTAAATTATCAAACAGGTTCACTGTGACTTCATAATTGTATTAAAGTGGTAGGGTAACTAATAAATATTATTATTATTAGATAGAGAGAAAACTATTCAAACGATTTAGAACAAATTTTCACCAAGCATGTCAACTAGGCCTGCATAGATGCACGAAAAAAGGTTTTGAACATTTTTGAAAAACAACCCCACTTTTGGTGAAAAAGTCAGTTATTATTATTATTAGCTAAACGAGATTTTTTTAAAGATGCTGTTTTTTTGGCATATGGTAGGGTAGATTATATTAAGGGCTACAAATAAGCCAAATGTTATCAAAATCGTTAGAGCCGTTTTTTTATAAAAAAATAGTAAGCGATTTTTTGGTGGGTTTTTGGCCAAAAAGGGGGGTCGTTTTTCAAAACATTTCAAAATCTTTTTCGTGCATCTATACAGGCCTAATTGACATGTTTGGTGCAAATTTGTTCGAAATCGTTCGAATAGTTTTCTCTCTAGCTTTGTATACATACAGACATACGTTTTGTAAAAGCCACTTTTTTGGACTGAGAGGGTCCCAAAACGGATATTTCCACAAAAATCTCAACATCGATTTTTTTTGCGATCACTATAGTTTCTCTATACTACAGTATAGCGAGAAAGTGTATAAATGATTATTTAATTTTAATAGTAGTTATCCCTTTGACTTAAGCAATTAAGTTGCAAATAATTTGTTATATCACTTAATTAATGTACAGCTTGTAGGAAGTTAGTTCAATTTGTATTTATTGTATTGAGGTATCAACCCCTGGACTGTAGTAATTGTAACGTCTAAACACCCATGGCAATGGTATGGATAATAT
The DNA here is from genome assembly GCA_018207615.1 of Philaenus spumarius. Classification (NCBI taxonomy): domain Eukaryota; kingdom Metazoa; phylum Arthropoda; class Insecta; order Hemiptera; family Aphrophoridae; genus Philaenus; species Philaenus spumarius. Next base: position 68,133 of record JAGFPH010006301.1, read on the forward strand.
TATGTGAAATTTTAGAAAATCGGTCGAATAGTTTTTGAGTGCATAGAGGACAACGAAACATTCGTTTTTTTATATAGAGATTTCCACAAAATCAATATGTCCGGCAGAAGAGCAAGTAGTAATATTAAAAGGTATTCATGTTTCATAACAGCTGATCAGTCACGCCGTGTAGCTGACCAACTTATCTTAGAAAACAAACCTATTAAGCAAGTAAACAAAAGCATAAAATTTATTAACTACTAATATAAACATAAAGTTAAATTGAACACGGATTAACAATTGGACGGTTGACAAGGACAGATGTTGATTTGTTCGTTTAATCTTTCGACGCCTTAGATTACATAAGATATTAGTGTTAATAAAATCTCCCCCACCCACCTTTATACAACTTGGATGGAATGAAAAGCCTTTATGGAGTTTTTACTAGGACACCTGAAGTGTATTTAATGATAGGCTCGACATTTTCAAATGGAACCACCCCATCTAGTGACATGTCAAATTAAAGGGCATACAAAGACAAAATTAATGTAATTCATTGAATATAACTTTCTCATTATACTACATATAGTATAGAGCAAGTATAGTGGTCGAAAAAAATTATCACAATGGCGTGCGAACCATTTTTTGAATCATATATGAAATTTTTTAGCGAATTCATAGGAACTATCATAATTTCATAGAACTTGGTACGAACAGAGCATGGGCGGAGTTCATGCGTATACGCACCTTTACAGTATCATTAACCCTATGTAGCCCAGTCAGTATAGGTTAAAACTACCAGTAATTTGCAATAAGGCTGTTTTTTTTTTATAAGTACCTTAAAGTATGTAGATTAACATAAAAAAAAGTTTACCAGTCTATTGATTTCCCAAAGTCGAGAAAAAATCGATTATCATTTTTTTTTTTTTTTTTTGATTATCCTTAATATTTTGAGCTGGGATGAAGATAGAGAAAAATAAAAAATACCACCGTGTAGGGGAGGTATTTTTCAACAAAAAAGGACATATGTATTTATTTCGTCTGAGCAATGATTTGTCTGGAAAAAATTCGATAATGCAGGTATGTATTTTGCAGCAGGGGAAATCACTAAAAGGGGACATCTTTTTCATATATGAAGCGTTGGCTCATTCTAAATTGGCCAAATTTTAATATATTGAATTGAAACTTGACATAGGAGTTAAAATATATATTTTAAACATTTATGCTGAGCCTCAGCTTGTTATCTTGAAAATGACCCGATCTAGGAGTCGATTTCGATTATCGATTTTAGGAGTACCGGACCCACGAACTAATTTCAATCTATTCCAGTTTCGTCAATTTTTGGAATATCAACATCAAATTTGTTTTACAAGTTGAGTACACCAGTATAAATATTCTTAGTAAGTATGAACTATTTTTTTCATGTTATTTTTAAAAACGAGGCGCTTGAAAATAGTCTTCTGTTTTACCTATCTCGTTTTAACTATAACATTTTTGGATTCGACGACTCCATTTTCGACATTTTTGAACATATCGATTTAAAAGTTGGTACATAAGTTAAAAACACAATTGTTTTTTGCTATACTTATTTTAAAAACTATATTTAAAAAATTGACTAATCTGCAGCCGATTAACTCAAGCGTTTTGATGAAAAATCTAAAAAGGTCTAAAATTATACTTTTTTAAGTTACTTGTGCTTTGAAAAGTAAATAATAAAAAAGGTTTATACTCCTTGATCTTGTTTGAATCTATAAATTTAACTTGTAAAAATAACTTCCAGGTTGATATTTTGAAAATTTTCTAAACTGGAGCTGTTTAAAATGAATTGAGCCGGTACTCCTAAAATCGAGAAACCCACTGATAAGTCAAGTGGCTCTAGATCGGGTCATTTTCAAGATAACAAGCTGAGACTCAGCATAAATGTTAAAAATATATATTTTAACTCCTATGTCAAGTTTCAATTCGATATATTAAAATTTGGCCAATTTAGAATGAGCCAACGCTTCATATATGAATAAGATGTCCCCTTTTAGTGATTTCCCCTGCTGCAAAATACATACTTGCATTATCGAATTTTTTTCAGACAAACCATTGCTCGGACGAAATAAATACATATGACCTTTTTTGTTGAAAAATACCTCCCCTACACGGTGGTATTTTTAATTTTTCTCTATCTTCATCCCAGCTCGAAATATTAAGGATAATCGAAAAGAATGATAATCGATTTTTTTTTCGACTTTGGGAAATCGATAGACTGGTAAACTTTTTTTTATGTTAATGTACATACTTTAAGGTACTTATAAAAAAAAATCAGCCATATTGCAAATTACTGGTAGTTTTAACCTATACCGACTGGGCTATGTAATTCATTGAATATTACTTTCTCATTATAGTACATATAGTATAGAGCAAGTATACTGATCGGAAAAAAATTATCACAATGGCGTGCGAACCATTTTTTGAATCATATATGAAATGTTTTAGCGAATTCATAGGAAATATCATTATTTCATAGAACTTGGTACGAACAGAGCATGGGCGGCGTTCATGCGTATACGCACCTTTACATGCTACAGTATCATTAACCCTATGCGTGCACGACCTTTATCTTCCATCTGCAATGATAACAGGCCAAGCAGTACGTGCGTCATGTGAGGCCTACTCTCGGTCGAATGTCCAGTTTTAAAAGTAATACAGTACGACCACGCAGTTGAACCGCTGACGTGAGTTGAGCGAATTTCGAGTTTATACGGGTGTCCAACCGTTTTGAAAATCTGCTCACAAAGACGCTGAATAGATGCCTCCGTGTACGAAATATTAGCGGAATTTGTTTGCACCTCAGCCTCCAGTCCTGGCTCGCAGCGGGAATAGTTCTCTCTGAGGGGTTTCACCTCGTCCTGGCTACTTCAATATAACCGGGCACAGATATCGGCTTGAATCATGGCACTTGGCCTTTACCTGGCGCGATGGGCCGGGGGTGTGGGGAAAAACACTTTCCCACAAAGCTTTCTAGTGTGACTCATCCTTCAAACGAACTAGTGGATGTTTACCTCACCCTCAACACGGTCACTGCTACGCAAATTTCGTATTTCCTATGCTAGGAGTTGACCTTATACTTTTTATATTTATAGCCTAAATGAGTAGAAATTACTTTATTTTTTATTTTTGAACCTTTCTACGTAATAATCAATAATATTTTAAAACGGACGCACATATGCGTCCATACCACATAGGCTTAAGCTTGGCGTGCGAAGCACGCAATGCTCTGTAAATTGAAAATACTTCCAATACAGGAGTTGGCGTGCGAAGCACGCAATGTACTGTGTATTGAAAATACTCCCAATACGGAGGTTGGCGTGCGAAGCGCACAATGCTCTGTAAATTGAAAATTATCCCAATACGGGAGTTGACGTGCGAAGAACTCAATGCATTGTGTATTGGAAATACTATCAATATGGGGGTTGGCGTGCGAAGCACGCAATGTACTGTGTTTTGAAAATATTCCCAATGCGGAGGTTGGCGAACGAAGCACGCAATGCATTGTGTCTTGAAAATACCTCCAATACGGAGATTGGCGTGCGAAGCACGCAATGCATTGTGTATTGGAAATACTATCAAAATGGGGGTTGGCGTGCGAAGCACGCAATACATTGTGTATTGAAAATACTTCCAATCCGGGAGTTTTCGAGCGAAGCACGCAATGTACTGTGTATTGAAAATACTCATAATACGGCGATTGGCGTGCAAAACACGCAATGCACTGTGTATTGAAAATACTGCCAATACGGCGATTGGCGTGCAAAGCACGCAATGCACTATGTTTTGAAAATACTCCCAATACGGCGATTGGCGTGCAAAGCACGCAATGCACTGTATATTGAAAAGACTGCCAATACGGCGGTTGGCGTGCGAAGCAACCAATGCACTGTGTATTGAAAATAGGCTACTCCCAATACGGAGGTTGGCGTGCGAAGCACGCAATGCACTTTGTATTGAAAATACTCCCAATACGGAGGTTGGCGTGCAAAGCACGCAATGCACTGTGTATTGAAAATACTCCCAATACGGCGATTGGCGTGCAAAGCACGCAATGCACTTTGTATTGAAAATACTCCCAATACGGAGGTTGCCGTGCGAAGCAACCAATGCACTGTGTATTGAAAATACTCCCAATACGGAGGTTGGCGTGCGAAGCACGCAATGCATTGTGTATTGAAAATACTACCAATACGGAGGTTGGCGTGCGAAGCACGCAATGCATTGTGTATTGAAAATACCTCAAATACGGAGGTTGGCGTGCGAAGCACGCAATGCACTGTGTATTGAAAATACTCCCAATACGGAGTTTGGCGTGCGAAGCAACCAATGCACTGTGTATTGAAAATACTTCCAATCTGAGAGTTGGCGTGCGAAGCACGCAATGTACTGTGTATTGAAAATACTCCAATATGGAGGTTGGCGTGCAAAGCACGCAATGCACTGTGTATTGAAAATACTCCCAATACGGCGGCGGTTGGAGTTCGAAGCACGCAATGCACTGTATGTATATATGTGTTCGCACTCTAGCGGCCGAATTTTAAGTCCCATTTGGTCCAAATTTGGTACACGTGTTGGTTGTCTATGTCGCTCGGACGAGTTCGTTAGCCAAAAAATTAAACAATCGGAAGCACGTTTTTTGACCGGAAGTAACTATTGTTTGCGATTTTTCCTATGAGAATGATTATTTATTTTCGAGTTTTTTCTACATATATAAATGTAGGATGTTATTCTTCACATTTTGTTTTTTACGCGACCTTATAGCTCGCTTGGTTCCCCCAAAATCGATCGAAACGTAAAATACCATAGAAGTACCCTGTTCAAAGCCATGTAGTGGATTGTACTGTGGGTTTGGCGTGCGAAGCACAAAATGCATTGTGTGTTGAAGTCACTCCCAACACGGGGGTTAGCGTGCGAAGAACGCAATGCTTTATTTGTTGTAGATACTCCCAATATGGGTGTTGGAGTGCGAAGCACGCAATGCATTGTGTATTGAAGATACTGTCAACATGGGGGTTGGCGTGCAAAGCACGCAATGCTTTGGATATTGAAAAAACTCCCAATATGCGGAATGGCGTTCGAAGCACGCAATGCATTGTGTATTAAAGATACTCCCAATATGCGGAATGGCGTGCGAACCATTTTGCAGCTATTCAGCACCGTTGTGAGTAGACCTATTTCCCAAAACTGTTTTTTGAAACCCTAAAACATAGGCCTATAAAATTAATTTTGGCAAATTGCTCAACTCATGTCAGCGGTTCAGCTGCGTGGTCGAATTATTTTTACTTGAAACAGTAATTCAGCTATCATGAACCAGTAACAGTGCTTTGGTTGTTTTAGTGTTAGAGTGTTTGGTATTTTAAAACAGAGCTTTGTAGTGAACTGACGAATACAGATCGGTGGTGTTATAAACAGTGGTTGAAATAAAACAGTGGACTAATCATAGAATTGCAAGCAAGTTGAGATTACATTTCCAAGGTAAGTCGGTAATGGGCTTTTTGTGGTATAGTTACATTATTTCGAGTTATAAATTGTAAAATACCAAGTGAAATCCTGGTCCCCCTGCATTCCTGTACAAAAAACATGTTTTTAAACTTATTTTAAGAATATTATTTGAAACTGAAAGAATGTTGACTGACAAAATTAGTAAATAACATTTGAGTACTAGAGGATCCGCTCTCCATTCCCCACAGCTAAGCAAATGCAAACGGATTATTTTTTACTCTGATATTTTCACGGAAATTACAATTGATTATTACAAAGGCGCCTGGGTCGGAGTAGGATGGATGTGGTAGTGACCTGGATCTGCGCGTGTGCGTAGTAGGGTTAGAGTTTTGATTAGGACAAAGGCACTTGGGTCGAGTTGGGGTAATGTTCTGGACCCTGAAGCCTGAGTAGGGACATAGTTTTTCCGTAAATGAACGGATTTTGTTTGATATAAAAAAGGGTGTTACTCAATACTGGCATTTTGTTAGCCCGGGCAACATTTAGATTCTGAGTTTTATGACGATCTTTCATAAAAGTAACCCCCCAAAACAAATTAAGGGCACTCCGAATGTCTATCTTCGACAATGTCAGCGCTATAATAGACATAACTTAAGTTTTAGTTATGATTTTTAATAAAAAAAACTTTAAAATTTTTTTTATTATTATTATTATTATATAAATTTTTTTATTTTCTGAAATATTTAAAAAAAAAACCATATTAGGAACTAGATAATTGTGTTACAGACATGTGGTAAAAATTTGGTAAAGATATCTTAGATAATTTTCCAGATATGTGTATTATAAATAACAAAAAAGTGATTTTCGGGAAACGAGCAAAACGTAAAAGACAATGTTTCATAAGCAGCGTATATCGATGGTGTCTAGCAAAAAAGGCCTAACCAACAAATTTTATTATAATAATATTTTAAATTCTACGTCAGGCACGACCGTAAACCTCTCACGAATACAAATTATACAGATTCAAACTTAAGAACAACCGAGCAAACTTCCTACAACCGCTCCTAGATGGTGCTGATAAACTATCTTTTACTTTACACGTAATACTTATACCGATAGTAAAGTAACTGAAGTCTTGTTAATTTGTCAGTTTTCTTTAATCAAGCCTCAGCCTAGTGGATAACGTTGTGTCTTCCTGATCAGAAGATGCTGGGTTCGAATCTAGGCTAGGGAGACCAGACATCTAATCATATCTGTGGTTTGAGGGTAGGAGGGCGGAATTAAAGCAAACGGTGGTTGGCTCGCTTCCAAGCTGACGGGTTATTACTAGATATCTAGTCTCCGGCTGTGGCCGTTTTGCATAATTTGACTAAAGTATTTGACAAAAAAAAAAGGAAAACGTCACATTATTTATTTTTTCGGACATAAAGATAATTATAACCATATCATGTTGTATATTTTTGGAAAGAGGAAGAACAGGAGAATAAGAAATCATAAAAAACTAAAAATCAATCAACAAAATTTTTTCCATTTGGAAGTGCCCTTAAGGCATTAAATAGAAAGAGTTAATTAGTTGATTTTATAGCCTAATATCAGTTCCCGCCCGTATCATTCTTACTCTACAGCATCGTTAAATATCCAGTACTTTGACATTCAGTGTAAAGGATATTAGGGTATGTTGACATTTAGATAACATTTACCTTGGAGGGAAAGGGTTGGATGAAAGTAGACATCGACCTTTGTGCTTTTAAGGCTGTGGTCGCACAGACTGATCTCGCACAATCGATGGTTAGAAATGTATGAAAGAATTAAGGGAGGTTACCGAGTGTCGTGACCGGGATCTTGTAAGTTCTTAATGTTATGTGGTAGGGTGAGAATTACAGTCCCTTCAGAAATTAATGTAATGTATATTTTAATCAAATACTGATATCGGAGAGGCCAAAATATGATAACTATAGTCTCTAAAGTATACACTTTTAATATAACCTATTTTAAAGCTAACCCATTTGTTTTAGAATTTTAAAATATGCCACGGAAATAAATATTACTAGTCTTCAGATAAAAGGGTGTATATTTCTAGGCGCAGGAGAAACAGGTTCAGTTAATTTTACAGTGTTTGGTGATGAAAAGGTTAGAGGGCACATGCCGTGGAATGGAGACTTTAGAAGTGGTTTCAGGATGTGGTTGAGGATTTCAG
>JAGFPH010006302.1:0-61907 GCA_018207615.1 Philaenus spumarius
GGACCCAGTTGTCAGGACGTTGAAATCTAAGAAAACGTATTGTATGCATGTTGAAAAAACTGTTTAGATTGTCATGCATTTTTCTGAAGCCATCAAGGTGGTAGGAACACTGCGATTTCGCAGTTCATTGCAAGCGTAAATGTGCAATGAACTTCTCTGTATTTTTGTCCCTTACATTTAAAATTAGTCCAGCATTCTATACGGAATTCATCAAGGTTTTTAAACATCCTTCTCAAAGAAGTATTGCTGATGTCCATTTTCAGAGATGTAACGAAGGGTTCTTTCTAGAGACTGCAAGATTTTCTGAATAAGTCTACTGTGGCTTTCATGTGTTTTGAACCTTTTTGGAATTCATACTCACTCTTTAAGCTGAGTCAAAACAGTACCCGTTCGACGAAACTGGTCAACAACAGTTATCACTACTTGGCGACTGATTGTGTAAGGTTCTTGTAACTCTACAGCAGTTCTAATTAAAATAGGATGGCCTAAAGGACCTATTCCGCGTGAGTGAAAATATCGCTTTACGGTATAAACTTTCTCTCTAGTGGCCAGCACCATTAGAGCCTTAATTAAACTCAAACAAGAAAGTAATAATAAACAACTTGGCCTTTGCAACAATCAATAATGTATTCAGATGTTCTAAAAATTAACCACAGCCTGTTTTAACTTCACTACTACTGTATTTAGTTTGACTCATACAGTAATTCATAAACCTTTTCCACTTTTATTTAAATGATCATGATTTTGTTTTCGATAAGAAAACTCACACGAAAATCACTTATAATTTCTACATTCATTAACGCACTTAATTTGAATATAAATTAGAGTTAGAACATAATTAAAATACACTATTATAATTAAATTATTACTATAGACAATATTTTTATAAGCAGTTAGCTCTGACACTCTCTAGCACTTTTACAAAGTTTTCTCTTGTATTTTCCATCTCATCTACGTAAAAAAATCGAATAATATCCACCGGATTTAATACATCAAGTATTAAAAATCTATTCCTTATACACTGAAATCACTTCCTTTCTGCAATTTGCATATTACAATATGTGTTTGCATGTACTACAATTTATATTTTCATTTCCCTGTGGAATATATTTGAAGGGTGTTTTATTTTTAAAACTCGCATTGAATATTATTTTCGTCGTTGACAGAGTGACAAATATTATTTTCCGTCCCCGTTCAACAGTTCTAAAATATATATTTTGATTGACTTATTCACTGTGAGGTGCTGGATATATAATCTTAGCACTTGCATTACAAATTGTAACCTTTTCATTAGATACGTTTATTTTTAATGTCAGACGTAAGAATTTTTAATGTTACTTTGAAATTGCCTAACTTGATTGAGTTGGCAAATTTATTTCCATTTTACTTACTAAAAGCACCTTCATTCTAATATTGTATAGCTAAGGTTTTCGTACGAAGTCAGAAGTCCGATATTTTCTTTCTTTCTTACAACCACTACGTATGTGGTTGATTAGTTTGCAAATGTATTTTTTATTTTTTTTTAATTATGTATCGTTTAGTTATATACGAAATTAGTGTTGTTATTTAATGAGCAAATTGTTAAATATTTTATTTAAGTAAACAATTTGAAATCATACTTTTTCTTATATCTTGAGATACGCTTTTTATTTAATCAAGATTTATGCACAAGACATGGAACTTAGACCAAGTGTTAGGAAGATATCTTAAATAGGTTTTGAGAGGATCAAATTTCATGGTTATTTTTCACTCTTATGTAAGTCTTATATATGCATCAGTGAACATTAAAAAAAGTATGGAACTGCAAACTTAAAGTGCCCTTTTGTGTGTTATTTGTTTTCTTAAAATAAGGATTTGAATTATCCTATTTTCTCCAGCTGAGCGTAACCTATTCACAACAGCCTCGTAGATAAGAACCGCTTTTGGTGAAACACATTCCGTACATTATTAATTACTTACACTCTCATTGAAAGTTAAATAAAATTAATATAAATATTGGAAAATATTGACCTTTTACTTTTCATACAATAAATTATCTCTACTGGAGCACCTGGCTCCAGGTTTCTAAGGCCTGCCAATACCACACAGATGGGCACTGGGAGAGTTGCACGCTACAAGATCTTAATTCAATCTGTAATTCTAATAAAAAAAAAAATACTATCACATGATTGCTGGAAAATAAAAGCAATTAATTATACAAACTTGTCACACATTACAAATTATAATATCTAAACTACTAAAACTAGAGACAAATTTTCAGTAAATGAAGAATCGGGTTTCTTCTCTGATTTGATGTTCTTTTTTAAATGTACTCTACAAGGAATATAAATACAAAACATAAGTCTTTACAAGTAAGAATAAAACATTCTATCCAGTATTATAATTCTGTCGAAACAATAGATAAGGAAATAATTCCATTACAAACACATACATAACTTAAACATTGAATTACAATTTCTCAGGTTTTTGTTTGAAAATGTGATTGCATATTTTTGTAAATGCTGGAGTAAATAGAAACGTCAAAGTTGACAATGTAAACGTGTGAAAAAAGTTTGTTTATTAAGCATTGTAAAGGTTGTGAGAGAAGGTCAAAAGTAAACTTTGAACGAGAATAATTACAGAGCAAGGAATATTTAAACACTTCTGTCTGAGCAAGTTTATTTAAATTTACGGTATGGTGGGTATAGAGAGAGGGATTTGAGAAATAATTAATACAATTGTAACTTAGTTCTGCCTGGCATTTGGAATTGTAAACATGTTTAAAACTGTTGATGTGATTGAGCTTGGAAATAAAGTTAAAAAAGATAATATTATTAAGAAGAAATATGTAAATAAGTGAGTATGTATGACTTAATTTGTGTATTCGTTTGCTATGTACCTCTTAATGTATCTATACCAAATGTCACAAAGTAGCAAAAGTTAATTAACACTAACGCCCAAAAACATATTTCTGTTACCTTAATTTAAGGTGTTAAAATGTGGTAACTACTCTGAAACCAGAATAGAGCACTCACATTGCACGTTTAATTATCAGGAAGAGCTCTTAAATTTTCCTGAATTGATTCTTGTATCATACCTAAACAAATATAAGTATCTCATTTCGATTATTTTCAACGGATTAAAACGAGGTACAGAACCCCTAAAACAATAAATTCGTTATTTTACTTCAATTGAAGAGACATAGCTATATCAAATCCCATTAAAGAATACCGTTGAGGGACGGGCTTGTGCACACCGAGACCTTAAACGTTCCAATCGCCGTAGTGTGACGTTGTCACGTTCTTCCCACGCTTCTGACTGCGGCTGACTCAACGCATTTATAATTCTTTAAACTGTGCGATCAAGCCTCGAGCGGTAAATACCAGGAGTGTTCGAGGCTAGTAGATATGGCAACGCTGCGCGCCCAACCAATTGGCCGCCTCGCAACGATATTCTTTAGTGGGCTTTGATATAGTGCATTTATTACGTGTTACATACAAAAAGTAAACCCATCGACTTTCATTCACTACCGTCTAAAGGTGCGAAAGAATGGTAACACCCATATACAATAAATATAAAATTATGTAACACCCTGCAAGTAAGAGAGCTGAAGTTTAGTGGATATTATTCTTAGGTGATATGCAAGAAAGAAATTTACTTGCGTACTATGGAGGCCACTAATTTTAAACGTTGCTACACCCGATTCAACTCCCATGCTACTCCCATGCTACGCTCGGTCAGTTGACGCAATCCGCATGCCAATAAACGTAATGTACGCTGTAATGGTAGTGCATGTCTATTCTCCCGTAAGACCTGTACTGCACGGTGAACGTGGAATCAAGTGTAGGTTAGGTATTGTTTTAGTTAACAACATAAATAGGTTTAAGAAAAAATGTATACATGCTTAAATGGAAAAAAAAACATATTAATTTGGACGAAATTCATTATGCGTTTTGGGGCCAGGAAACTTGGATCTGAAATAGTTTTTGAATTTTATTTAATAGTAAGGCTATACATTTACCAAATATTTCTTTCATTAATTTATTCATATCTGAGAGCGAAGCTAGTTGGTAAATAAAAAAAAAGAAATATAAATGTAAGCTATATATAAAGAAAGATACATCAATTTGTTTATAGAAAGTCAGAAATATCTGATAATATTAATTTATTAATTGCCTTAGAAACTGAAAGTAAATGTGTATATTTATACTTTAGGTTTTGCGTAAGAGATGCTAACTAAGTATTGTTTGCAACACTAAATTTAAACATTTTTTTAAAACAAATGGATCTATAATTCACATGACAGTTAAATTAGTCTACTAAAAATATACTTTTCGAGTAGTTTGTGTAATTTCTGAGAGCACCAAACACAATCAAATTGTACAAGTTTATAATAATACTAGTACAGATAACCTTAGCAAGTAAGAAATGCCTTAATATAAAGACTGAGTGGTTTTTGACAATAACACCTCTTTTATTTTAAAAGTTGTATAATAAACATTTGGTTACCCTTAAATTGCATAAAGTTCAGCATAGCTACTAGATAAATACACAGATGCGAAACTGAGCACTTGGAGTTTAACTTTGTTGGCAATTTAGTGTACAGTATACAATCTTACCACGAAGTTTAATCTTTGTCTTGGCCGATCTGTGAGCACACATAACCCTTCTAAAGTCAACACACATAAATTTATCTTTCATTACATTGCAACTATGAATCCCTAATGCAAGTAGGAGTACAAGTGCATAGTTAATTTACAACTAAGATTATGTAAGACCACATCTATCATCTTATTTTCTATTACAGGATAATTTGAAACGATGTACAGAAGTAAACAAATCTTGAAGTAATAACAATGTCAATTATTCAACACTGTGTTGGGTATCGCTTAGAAAATTCTAATATAAAATTAATTAAAATTTTTAATAAAAAACTGGAAAAAATTCATAAAATATGAAATTAAACCTTTTTGAACAAATTTGGAATTTCATCACTCTGTTTGTGTTGAAGAAGAATCATGTAGCAAAAACTGTTCTATTGACTCCATAACCAACATTGATTTTGATGGAAGTAGAGAAATAAGACACAAAACTAACATTGTTGATTGACTGAGTATGTGACAAAGTAACAGACTTCTCACAACTTATCTCCAACTGAAGTTTCATGAAACAATTTTATGAAATTACATGCAATCCTCAAAAATCCCATTCTGTATAGAACATAACGTAACAAAACACGGTGTCCACTATAACCTGAAGAAATAAACGATTCACAAAAGTAAATCGGTTTTACATTATCTGAGTGGTTGTGATCCTGCTGGCTATCAGAAAAATTGTGATTTTATTAGGAATGTGAATATTCTTAAAAACTAGCAACCTTTCATGAGGTAAATTTATATGCTCACGGTTACTTAACAATCAGAAATTCCTAAATTATCACACGAGAACTGAGTAGTGTGTAGCTTGACATACAAATAACTACTATGGTGTAATAGAGACTAAGCACATGCACATGTAATAGAGCTATTAGCATTTATATGTCCAGACTTTACGGTGGTCTTAACGAAGGTAATTATGTGGCTGTAATCGGTTTTGGTTAGAGGAGCTTTTACTGAGGAACCAACTATTTCTTGCCCATTAACTACAAAGACCATCATTGTTACAATGTGTTTTATATATTATTATTATGACCATGGAAACTATCACATTACAAGAGTACAAATTGTTATATTGTTTTCCTCCTCAACATCGTCTATTCTTTGGTTCATTTTCTAATGGTTATTGTTTAAATTTAAGCACTTTTCTTTTATTCCCAAGTTGAGTAAATTGTCCAAAGTTGATTATTCTCGCTGATGTGTTGCTAACAATAAAATGATTAGACAATCCTAACGGATTAAGTTTTGATAATATATTAAACTTTATGAATATCAATAAATCTGAGAATGGAATTACAGCAAATCAACTTCGAACATTATTTAATTTCGAAATAAATGAATAGTGCAACTTTAAGCATTGTCATTATCAAATCAACCAATCAATATAGGTTTTTGAAGATTAAAACAAGAAAAAAGTAAGATGCGTAAATCCACTTGCAATGGAGAGCGAAGAAACTCAATATGAAGTTAAAGATAATGGAAGGCAAACGTTATAGCAACAACTATTAACATAAATAACTACTTTTGCCATGATAAACATAAGCAATGAATTGTTCGGCAAAAGAAACTCAAAAATTGTCTGCTTACTGACATAGTGTAATTTTAAACCTTCTACTCATTTGTATATTTATATACAATCTCTACAATAAAATTGTTAGTTTCGACCATTTCCAAACAAAAATTAAAGTTTTAGTTATTGGCACCACTGTCTTCCTCTGATTCTCCTCTTTTAAATTATGTTTGTTTTACAGGTCCGAAATACCCCTATTTATACTTAAGTAATGTTTGAAATCTGGAGGTTAGGTATTTACAGTTCCAAAGTTGCCTTTGTCCACTAGTCTGAAACCAATATGGCCAACCACAATTTACGAAAATTACAGAACCAAATAGCACCTTGGCTTACTACCATCTATACTGCTTATAAGTGATTGAGTTACAAAACGACTCTTGTCCTTTCTGATCATACTGACAAACAGACAGTTTTAATATTACATTTCCGTTATATTTTCTAGTTTTTTGTCAATAATATTTTACTTTTTAGGTTGGCCAACCTTTTTTCTACCCAGTAATGTAAAATGTAATATTATTCAACGATTACATGTATTGTTGAGTAATGTTTTTGCCAAGTTTGCCTGCTTTCATTCCTCACTGTTGGTTATTTTGTGACCAATGGAGGACTTGGGAGAAGTTTTGTAAATAAATTAATACGGGCTTAAAATTTTAAAATATCCAGGGAATTTGGTTGGTAATTTTAAAATCAATTTCAGAAGTTTTTAATGTAAATATACTTATTTTACTAGAACATAATGGTATTATATTAGAGTTTTTCATTTAATAATCTATAGCTTACATTTAAATAAAAATATTTGGTGTTTGTAAGTAGTAAAACAAGTTCAATTTAACTGATTATTATTAATACAGTTAAAAACGTCATCTTCTCCACACCAAGATGGCCACCTGCAGGTCCAAAATTAATCTTGTCCTTATTACAGTTCCAAATCAACCCTTGTCCAAATTAAAATAATTTATTTAGAAAATACTATTAAATCTGTTGTTATAAAACTTTAACACAGTATTAATTGTTGTAATAAACCATTGTGCCAAAAGTCATACTTCTTAATAGCCTTTTCAACATTTAAATAGTTTTTGTTGGTTTAAAAGCCTAGCAACATTTTTATGATTGGGATAAGGTTCCGTTTGTAATTGGACAACTCATGTACTCTTTGTATTTCTAAAAACTAAATTTAACACAATAGTTAGCCTACTACAAATGAATCAAAATATTGTTTTTTAAAATGATTCTTGTTGGACAGTCTAGTCTATTGTATGCAATCCATTAAGTCTTGCATTAAGTTAATTTATTTCCCTTACTGAATCGTCACTAGTTTTGTTGCACTCACCTCGTTATTAGTGTCCTGAATTCAAAAAATGTATAATGTAGATCTTAGTTATTATTAGAGCAGAGGAGCAGAGCTTTGGGTTATGTGGACCCAGTTTTATGATTAGGCTATTTGCTCTTGGAAACTAGGTACAAGTTACTAAGAGGTATAAGTATGTCCATGAAACACCTATTTGGCTAAAGTTTACAACACGCCTTCTTGCCATAGTATTATGACAGATATGCCAACACATAAAAAATACCCTGAAGTATTTAATTAAAGTCGTCAGAATCAATAGGCCTATTAAGTTGGTAGCACTTCTAACTTTTAAGAAGGTTGTTATTTGCAAAAATATCAGAAGGGTGAATAATATTAGTTGAATCTTTTTCACACTGTTTCAAAATTCAGTCTTTGCTGTTTGCGTTGTTAGTCACTCGCTATGGTAATCAGACTTTGTGGACTTACATGCTTGCATGCATCCGCTCGGCAGAAGGAGTTATAATTTTGTTACTAATGTTATAATTGCAACAACCAGTAAAATGAAGCAGATTTATCGGCATTATAAACCTGATCTGTTGTAAGTAAGTTCTTCTTTTTAATAAACTCTTCAAACTATTTTTCTAAATTTCTTCGCCATATTTACTGTCACAAGATAAGCTGCTTCATTGGAAGTTTTCCAGTGATTGTAAGGTGGCGCACACCATGCCACATCTTTCGTCTATCCAACCACACTTAACAAGCTGGGAAATTTGTTTCTCCATCGGGAAAATGTTTGTTTGAACTCAAGAATTTTCGGTGGTCTTAACGAACGTAATATATATCTGAATTCATATTTATTTAGCACTAAACAAAGTCATTATATCTCTTTAATATTTTCAAATATTTTCTCATGTTTCTGTTACGGCTTGCGGTACCCTGAGTTTTACAAATTTATTGTGAAGCGTTTTGTAATTAAATAGAAATATTTAGCTAACTAATATCGTTCATATCTTGCTTATTATAAGTATGAACAAGAAACAACATTTGATCAGTTTTTCGGAGTTATTTAAATAATTTATAAATTTACCTAATTCAAATTCAATTACCTATTTCAAGCATCATCCAATTTTAGAGGTAATTTAAACCTTCATCAGTAACATAAAAAATATATTTTGTTTAAAAAAATAGAAAATATTCTTCTTCTAAGGTGTTTTCTAGAACTTGTGGTGCATAGGTACAGACACATGGGTAAAAAGAATGATACTTAGAAGTACAGCAAGTATCACTGTTGTAGCCAGTGACACATAGTCGGTCTTATTTTTTATTTTCAATTCGACAAAGAAATGTTCCAAAATAGCAGCAACATTTATCTTGACAAAAAAATACTAATTGTAGGATTATATTGACACGCCGCAAAAACTTGCTAAAAAATTAATTTTCAGATAAGGATGGAGATTTATGTCTGAAAGAAAATCAAAATGCTTATTTTGACTCTTTTTGCCGACCATTCTCTCCTTAAATGATGGGTACGAAAAATCTATCGAAACAGATCTGTAAGTAATTATATAATACATTATATACGATCTCTCTGGCAGCACGGGCCAAAATACGAAGATTAGTAGGCTCCATTACACAACTGAAACCATGCATTATAAATTAGTATTCAGTCCAGTTACCGTTTTCGTGTCAGTTGTAGCAGTCATCCTGCCTATCAACGTTTGATATTCATTTTTGGTGCCATGTCACAAATAAATATAATATATTAATTACCTTGTAGGTCCGTCTTGTGACTTCAAGGGAGTTGTTCTTTACCCCATCATCAGATAAGTTATGTCACTCATATGAGCTCGTCAAACATTAAAAAAACACATACACAACACATACACTAACACACAAAAATCAACGTGTTGCAGTTGTAGTAGGTAATCAGTCGTTCTACTCTTGTCGATAGGGAACTACCCCTTCCTGCTGAATACGCCTTAATACTCTGGCCCCTTGTCAGTCTCACTCCAACTTGTCAACTAGACGCTTGTCATCAATTGCGTGTGCTTAGTGTTTGAATTGTGTTTTGTCTGTGGTCGGTGTGTTTGACTTCTCAGTCTTAGCTCTGAGATGTATCACGTAGATATTTAAGGTTAGTAATAATTTTTAGTTTTACTTTGTTCACACTCACATAGGCCTAGTTGCCTGGGTTTATGTACCTTTAGTTTTAGTCACTTGAGAACGGGAATTGATTTGTATTCCCGAAACGTCGTGTTTGATTATTTAACACACAAATGGTGGCTAATGTCCGAACAAGTAAGTATAATAAAAAGTCAGTAATTGTTTCAGTTGTATTAAGTAGCCAGTTGAGTCACCGTCATCGTATCAGTAGTAGCAATCGGCCGTCGTCATTGTATGTGTAGTAGTCAGTCATTTCTATTGTCGTTGTTTCAGTTATAGTAGGTGGTAAGTCATGCTACCATTGTCATGTCAAAAGCAGTCAATCGAGTCACCTTCATTGTATCAAGGGCAGTAGTCAGTTGAGTCACCATTGTCATGTCAGTTGTAGTAGGCCTACTCAATGTGTCTACAGTCGGAATTTCAGTTGTAGTAGTAAGTAGTGTCTACAATTTTCGTATTAGTTATAGTAGTTCTGTCCCTCTCGACGCCATACTTGGGTCTTATTGTTTATCACACATTGCGTACATTACTATAAAAAATAACTACTTTTAATTAGAACAGATTACATATTCTTCTTCATCCTTCCGAATATAATCAGTATATAACTTATATAATTTAATTCATCAAGGTACTCGCATTTTTGTATGCATCATACAGCGAAGTATTGATGCAGACTTAATTTCTTAATTGTTATCTTTATATTAGGTGTAATATTACTATGTTTACTGTATTAACAAGTGGTGAAGCAGTCGTTCTGTGAATCACGCCTTAAACTTAAAACAATTAGCTGAGTAGGTAATACAGATACTTATAACATAGTAACACAATAACATTGGGTGGACATCAAGTAGTCTAAACCTATTAACTGTGTTCTAAATGTGTTTTTGTTTTATGTGTTTGCGTGTTTGTACTTAATATGTTGTCGACTTCCATATTCAACTAGAGATTTCTGATGATGTGATATGCATCCCGAAACCCGTCTAATAAATTAACAAAAATATAAGGTTAAATATAAGGGAAAATATAAGGTTCTGAACTACTATATAAAAGTTAAATTATTTCGCTTACAATTATTTTGTAATTTTGAAGAGCAGGAAGATTTCTTCTTTAGTAGTAAATATATTAATTAATTAATTGTGCGAAAGAGTTTAAATGTGTGACGGAAAATATCATCGAGAATTGTGTTCATTTTATAATATGCACACAAGTGGTTAAAATGTTTATCAATTGACGGAATTTAGTTTTCAAACTTCTATAGTAGATTTTAAATTGAATAACTCCAATTATAGACTTTACCAATTAAGGTAGCCTTCGCCTCAAATTGTCTCATTATAACTAATAATACTATACAACAGGAAAGTAAAATGGAATATTGGCAATCATTGAGTCGGACGAAGTTTCCCCTTGTGTAACAAAGCTTAACGATATTGCGCCTTTAACTTTAGCTTCTAATTGTGTTAAAACGATACTCCTTTCTAAGTCTATATTCATCTGACCTACAATATAAATAGTTAAATAGAGGGAGGAGAAGAAATGCATTAAGTGACAAAATACAGTATAAAGAAGATGCAGATTAGAGGATAATTTAATAAATATATTTGAGATGTGTTGGCATTGGATGGATATCAAGATACTATTATTTTAAGAAGTTGAATAAGATTAGTGGATAGAGATTAATTATGAATTACGGGTATGTATTACTTTAAAAATGTATTCCGAAACAGGCTTAGTAGGAGGTTATAGAGTAATAACGACAGTTGTGGAAGTAGTTGTAAGTAAAATTAGGTTAGGCAAAACTTGGAGAAAGTTAAACAAATCAAGATTTAGATTTTAAATTAGTAAAAAACACAAATATACTGGAAGAAGTCGAATCGGAGTAAATACATGAGAGAATATGTTGAAGGAAGATGAAGTTGAAAGAAACTATCTTGGGAGAAATATCTAGAATGATACTCGCAGAGTTTATTGAGGTAAAAGACAGAAAGATATTTTCTAATATTAAAGAAGTTAAAGAAGTAGGAAGTATGATAGAGAAATGTTATTTACAATGGTTAGGCAGAGAAATCCATGTGAAAGAAGAAAGGGCCAAGAATGGCATGGCAGTATGTTACATTGTAACAACGATACTGGCAGATGTGGAAGGAGTTAAAAGTAAAAGCAGATTGGGCTACATGGTGAAAGTTAAAGTGGAAAGTCTGGAAGGTTATAATTTAATGAGATTAACAATAGTAAAAAGAAGGTAACGAGGAAAAATTGATTTGATTAAAGAGAAAGTTAAAGAGGACGAAATACATTTGGTAATATGTAGAAGGATAAAGAGGTAGCTAGAGTTTTGCTTGGGGAAGGTTATAGATCAAATCTAGGAAGTGTGGATGGAGTAAGTTAAAGACAAAAAGATATTCTCTAATCCAGAAGAACTTAAAAAAATAAGGAAGACTGGGATGATGGAACAGATATTTAAAATAGGGAGTGCAAGAAATTGATATTGAAGAATTTAATAAGAAAGAAAAGTATATACTGCAGTTTAAAGAGGTAACAATTATTAGGAGACTAGTAAACCCCCATGAAAAAAACACAGGATGATTAATTATATACACATAAGAAATACACAATATAAAAACAAGCTATTTACAAACAACATTAAGGCCTACTTACCTAGGACTACCTAAAAATAACCCCAAACTATAATCTACAATGGGTTTGTTTAAGTATTACAGATGATTTGTGAAATCAGCTGTTAAACGAACAGGTAGGAATATCTCTTCTTTAAATTTGTATAAACAAATAATATATTGATGATAAAAGGTTGTATTTATATATATTTTATAACCACCAAGCAAATATTATAACGTATATTATAGTATATATTATTTATTTTCTGTCAAATGTAGTCTGTATTTGTACTTTACATTTTATGCGGCTACATGTTTCACTGCCACAGGCAGCATCGTCAGTCCAGCTATCTATGTCCACTCAAACACTTATATGATATACACAACACTTAGGGTAAAATATATTTTCGTAAATTTTTCGTACACCTCACATAAATAAATAAATTTGTTCAACTTTGCTACACTTGAGAGTACCTACCTCATTCTGGTGTACTTCCTCCAAGACTTATTTGGAAAGATAAAGGTGCAGCCCTGTTTAATTCTTATCAGATTGTACCTTGTGTCCTACAAGGTCATCTTTAAAATAAAATGTAACATTAAAAAAAATACGAGTTATGGTAAATGTCTCCAATAATTATGTCTTGTACTACAACTATGCTACTGTCCTTGGGTAATTTGTTGAGCCTTGTTGGAAAAAATAGCTAAACACCCAAAACTTAGATGTATTTACGGAATGATATTATTATTTGATAGACAAATGAAAAATATTAATGGTTGAGTTGGTTTTAATGACACGTATAAAGAATAAAAAGAGGAAATAAATTTTGCAAGGTTCAGTCCGTGTTTATATCCTCAAAACCACTAACCCGATATAGCAGCTATATATAATTCAACTACACTCTCCAATAACCTATTGTTCCTATTTAAACAAAACGTATTAATAAAACTACCCTTGATAGTAAATTCTAATTCCGCGACTGGACATTAATATTCAGATATTTGTACAGGACACGCTGATATAACTGTCCGACATAAAAAATCGAACATAATCAAACCGATAACTTTACCAAAACAATGGCCCCACTCTTCCATTGGACGGACAATTGATCACGTGGTGGTCCCCTGCTACTGCGAGGAGCGTTAATCTTTTACTGACATCTGTGTTTGCAGATTTTATGTTTGCTAGTGGAACGGGATTCAGTATATTATACTGTTTATGTTTTTTATTCAACCACCACGAGTACTATGGTGATCATAGTGGAATAAATAATAACAAATTTATTCCGTTTCCGTCATTTTCCCTGAGAGGAACGAGACTTCTGACAAATACTTTGTGAAGACTTGAGTGTTTGGAATGGTCTCAATGCCATTGCAAAAGGTCCTCAATGAGGATGTATATACTCTCCGAACTTCTCGTCTATAGTTACGTTGCTTTTGTCAAAACTGTTACCAGTCTCCAGGGTTATAAGACTGCTTGGCAAGTCTTATCTTTCAAGCAGTTGCCATAGAAAATGTGGAATTTAAGTCAATCGTAGAATCTAATGCCACAAGCCAGTACTAATCTTTGCTGATAATAATGTATCGATTAATTCTAGGAAAACCAGTCTAATGTATTTCAGACTAAAAAACAAAACAAAAATAAATTGGACCATCCCTTATGTTGGGTGAGACCGAAATCGAGGAGGCACAGTCAGCAAAGTTACTGGGTATGATTGTTGACAGTAAATTATGCTGGGATCGTCATATTGATAGCATTTGTCGAAGGATTTGTTTTATTACGAAATCTGAAGTAATTTGGTAGCCTTGGGACTTTAAAAAAACCTACTATGGGCTGCTCTACCCACATCTTAACTACTTAGTCTTACAGTGGGGAGACTCGTCATTTCAAAATGTGCAAAGGATATTTATAATGCAGAAAAGGCTGTGAGGCTTTTAGGAGGTCTACAAAAGTTGGAATCCTGCAAAAGCACTTTCAAGAAATTTTAAATACTCACACTCCCCTATGTATATCTTCCAAACAATTTGTTACGTCAAATTTAAATGTATTCCAATATTGAGTAAAGATGTACATAATCAGATGTACAATACCAGGCAGGAAGATGTCTTACGGATAAGACAGCACAGACTTGAAAAGTCTAAAAAACTTCCTTCTCAAGCAAAACTTATTAATAAACTTCCACCAAAAATTGTTATTATCCAAGACCAGAAAGCTTCTAAGAGAAGTCTTGGACAACTCTTGGTGGCAAACTCCTTTTACTCGGGGGAGAAGTTCTTCAGTCACGGGTGGTAGGTTAGTCGGGTTTGGGGGATGGATCTGGTTGATTATGTTTATATTTGGGATTACCTATCCAGGGATTACATTATTGTCCTACATAATGGTTAGGATATTGTAGTATCCCTATCTTTATTTTAAATTTATTTAAACATTTTTGTAGTAACTGCTTTTATTTTATGTTAATTATACTTTGCGCATTCTTTATTTATGATAATATTTATTTTAGTATAATTTTAAAAGTGTGTAACTAATCTGATGAAATATGTAAAGAATACTGCATAAATAGTGTTGGTTGTTAGTTTTTAAATTGTTTTTGTGTGGTACTGTTTAATTATCTTATATATGTGGACATGTCTATACAATGTAAAATTGTCAACAGACAAATAAAATTGAAATTGAAAGTCCGAATCCCGTGTGATTTCAGAGTCTGGTTCCACCGCAGTGGCCGAACCTGGAGTTGAGTTTTAAGCTTACAACAATTCTTTATAATGCCCTACAGAAAGCTCAATATCTGCATAATGACGAATGGTCTGATTTTTACCATCATTTCGTATTGCCTCAAAGCTGTCTTTGAACGAATACGATTCCGTCTGTCTTATATTCCTTATACGCCTATTCTCTGCCTCTGCCCCCCATAGTTGAAACCGAATGCGCCTGCAATCAGAGAGTGTTGTGTCAGTGGAAACCTGAAAATCTTTCACTCTTTCAAAAATTTACATCTATGACCTCCTTCCCCAATTTGTTTTGGAAGGTTAAACCATAATATTTTTTCCACTTAAGTAACTGAGGAATGAATCCTTTCTAGAATTTGTTTTGGTACTTCCTCATGTCACATGGTGTGAATTGGGGACGCACCCCAATACCACGAGAATGCCCTTCTATATCAATATAAATCCAATTCAAATAATTAATTCAACACAAAAAATTGTATAGATAAAAATCAACAACAGCTGCGTTTAAACTCTCAAACTCCACTTAACAGTTTTGAAACCGCAATCAACACAAACCCTCTTCACATTTGAACTTAGATAAAATTGCCCTAACATATTAAACTTAAGAAAGCTTTGACCTAACATTTAATCCTTATAACTACCCTACCGAGCTTAAACTTTGGCCTAGACCTTGATACAGCTCGTTGTTAAGGGATATTAAAGTATTAACAGGAGGGAAGGCTTCTATTATCACTTTAATGGGAGGGTTGTAAAATTAAACAGCTTATGCCAGCCAACACAATCCATTATTAAACAATAAAATAGACCCTAAGTTTACTGACAAAATTATGGTCATACAATTAAGTCTCATACACAATGTTATTAATTATTGACTTACATAAAACTAGAATATTTTATTGGAACTTGCTTCAAGTTTCTTTTAGAACTGTACATTTTTAGGAACTTTGACAGTACGGAATCCTGAGCGACAGCTAAACGTTACCCTTTTTATATTTATAAACGAGTTATAGTTTTATAATGTTTTAATGTCTTATTTATATTTATAACTAATAGCCTTAAATTGTAAATTACATATTTAATATGCAAGTAAGACTAAGTACTTATACTTGTAAGACTATGTCAACAGACATCCAATACATGCACCTATAAGCTCTAAAATAACGTATATTAATCAAAATACTCAAACGAACGTAAAAATTTTAAAATTGGTATTCGAAAATATTACCCTTTACACGTAAATTATATAAATGCATCTGCTTTTGTTTGTCATAAATATCTTATGCCAAGTTATTTAATAATATGTTGCAAGTTTCAGGTCTCTATCCTAATAGCACGGGTACTAATTACTATTTATTTTTAAGTTTAATTAAACAATTTTACCCTATACACTTAAGTAATCGAAATACAAATGGGTTTTCTGTTTATTTTTTGTTTTATATCACCGAACAATAATATCAATCCAAATTTAGCTCTTTAGCTTATACGAATTTATTTATTGTGTAGAGGTAGTAATCCCAATATAACCTCTTAGACGGTAGCAACCAAAATTCTATTGGTTATGAAATCAATATACCAAAATTTAATTTCTCGACATTTAAGGGAAGTAAAACAGAGAATAATTAATGTTTAATTGTTTGGTACGTTTTCGACCATTAAAGGCAAATAATTAAAATGCAGGGATGACATGTTTTTATGAATTACATAAAAAACAATTGTTCAGAACTTGACCTCTCTATTCTCGTGCTAATAAAGGTTTATTGTTTTAGGGTGGATACCAATTTTAAATTCAAGACTGTCAAAATGTTTTCGCCGTATCTTCCACTTGTGCCAATTAATCACTATCCCAAATTTCTGTCAGCTCTGCCAAACGGTTTGAGCGTGATAGAGATTGTGCAACATATAATATAAATAAGCAAACATGAAATTGAAAAAATAGATATATATCTAAAAGCAAACAAAATAACAACAATGACAACAAAGGCCCGGCTTTTCACAAATGAATGTTTCACCATGAGCAAAACCAGCATTCCCCATCTAGTTAATTACATCCTATAATATATATTTTTGTTTTTTGTTTGTTTTTGGTTTTAGAGGATGGAATACTCTTACGCATACCTCACGGCCAAGAGAAGGTACTGTGGGACTCGATCCGCTGCCGCGCGGACCCACTACCCACTAAACCATCCCCCTCTCCCCAAACTGTTCACAGGGGAGGTGTACCAGCGTCCCCTAATGACTGTAAGAGTCAATCTGAAACATTATGGAAAATCATGGTTAATGGTATGGCGGTGGCGGCATGAAGATGTCTCTACTCGAGACCAGCAATCAACGGAATTCCAAGATCCATGCCTAAACATCATTCTCATACTGGGGTCCCGGAGCTCCGATGAAGGCATGATCCCAAGAACGAGTGAATAATTCGAGCTGAAACAGAAGAAAGAGTGAGAAAATCATTCCCCGAGAAAGGTCCGGCAGCCGAACACCATGACCCGTACCTAAACATCACTGGCAGAGGGATCTCGGAGCTACGGTGAAGGCCCGTTTCGAGTTCAGAAGTGAAGTGCTGACTGAAACAAATAGAACAAGAATTAGGGCTGGAAGAAATCGCTATCCGCAGCCCGACCGACAGTCGAACTACGGGAGACTAGAAGAGAGAGTCCGCCGGCGTTGTGTTGTGATCGTCCGTTGAAGAAATATGGATTGGTCTGGATGAATCCCGCAGTAACCGACATCAGATACCTGGAGAACTCCCCAATAAAGACGACGATGAGTGTACGTCCGTTAGTCGTGTTCGATGTGAAGCGCTCCCCGTGATAACCATCCTCTGAACTTCAAGGCCCGTTCAAAACCTCACTGGATGTCTCTCGAGAAGCGCAGAATAAGGCACTACCCCGGGTCCTGCTGTGTTGCGTAGTCGTCCGTGTCGGGAAGTGGTGATCCTATAATAACCACTACTAATCTAACCAGGTTTAAATATTCTTTTTGAGGAGATGAAGAAAATTATTGGTTGATAGAATGCAAATAGCTGTGTGGGATATTTAATGTTGTTATGCTGGTAATCATTGTTAATGAAGCATGCTTTCAAACATGATGAGTTCAATCTGTTATGGTATTGGTGATAAACCTATCTATATACTACACAAATATTGGTCATGGGTTATGGTACTGTATCAGTCATCAATCAAATAATGTCAACATCTGTAGCAAACAAGCCAAGAGCGTCTGCTAGACACGCATCCTAGTAGTATTACGCAGTGTTACAGAATTTAATAATTCAGATCGTGCCGAAATAGTGAGTAATATACTTAAAGATATTAAAAAACTTCTTGTCGTAACACAGGATTGTAGCAAGCTTCGAGAAACTTTAAACTAATCATCTTCTTGTTAAACCCAGGGAGACATGTAGGTGCTTTACACTTTAACCTCCTTCCCTTTCATAAACACACATAATATTAATCTTTTTTCCGTAAAAACCTTTGGATTAATAATAACCTTAAACCATAGATTATAAATAAGAAATATCAACATGTTTTAGTTTTTTTTTTTTAATTTAAATGGTTAAATATTACTTAACACAAATATAATCAAATTCTTAAAATGTGGGTAACAAAGATGAAATAGTTTTTACTACTTACTAAATATATTTCAATTTAAATATTGTTTCAACTTTTTTATTGGTAAAAATAGAATAAAATATAATTTTGGTCAAATCAACCCTTAAAGAAGCGAATACGATGTCGTGATTAAAGTTTTAAGCCTATTTTTTTTTAAAGTGGTCTTTTATAACATTTTTTTTAGCGTACTAGAGATTCAGCATACCTTAGAAAGCTAGAACGTCTAGTAAGCTTACTGAAATAATGTTTTAATGCATTTTTGTGGGTTCCCTAAGAAAATACGAACTAGATTAAGTTTTTTCAAAGCTACGCAAATATTATAAAATCATTTTATGGTATCTTTATATTAATACAAACTAAGTGTACACCCATATTGCGCTATACCACTGCTCTAACATCATAGCATAATTAATTAATAATGGATGGACTTGCCCGTGTTTACTTATACAGCATGCTGGTAGTTATGTTAGGCCTTGATGGACAATATTCACTCCTTGACAGTGTGATTTGTGTTGTAATATGTAGTATTAACTGAATACATTAAACTAAACATTACAGTCCGCTGTCACCATAAATAGATGCATAGTGATCAACATGCATATTGTAATCAAATCAGAAGGTAATATGACGTGCGGATTAAACAGTTCCTGGAAAACTGTATTTCAAGAGAAACATTTTCTGTCATAGGTGGGTGAATTGTATGAAAACCGATTGGTATTTAATAAATGAAATATTTTTATATAGAGAAGTGAAAATGTTGTCACTTTGATTCGCCATGTTTAATGTAAAAAATAGGTAGATGGTCTTATTTTATTTCGCACCATGCAGTCAATACAAAAGACCGTCCGGAATAAGTATGCAAAGTATGAAAATCATGCAAAATATCTTTTAAAAACTACAAAGAAGTTAATAATTGTTCAATCCATAAATTATTTTAAGTAGGTTCTTATAATTCTAAAACAATGTTTTAAACTATTCTTTAAACAATTTTACAGTTGACCGAATTTACCTAGTACTCTAAATTGTAAGGAAGAAAATCACATGCACAATTTTTGTGAATTCTAAAAATTTATGTGAGTTTTGTCGACAATGATTTCGCTAGTAACTGCATTTACAAGGCAACTAAGGAAATTATTGAAAAACAAAAAAAAAACTGTATATACGCAATATGAAAGATACAGGTACTAGGATATCAAACAAAATGTAAAAGGATAATGTGTTGAAGGTGTTTGGGACGTATGACATGGCCAATGGTTTTCAATAAAGGCGAGTTTGATATAAACATTGTATTTGGATAATCTAATAGAACTCCGATCCAATGCAATATTTCAATCCACTGGAAATTCGACGATAGTGGCGCTATCTATTGGGGAAACGACGGAAGCGGTGTGAAGCACCAATGCTATAAATGATTTCTCCCTAGCGGTACCTCGCTGGGCGATCGTGCACTATTTTCCCGACAACCTTTTTTTCGGCACACAGCCCCCGTATGCATGCATGATCTATTTTAGTATTCATGATCTATGATATAAATAACCTATGTTTACTCACCATATTACACATGCCATTTTCTGTTATTATACTGTGTTAATAAATTTACGACTAGCACTATGACTAGCATAATAACTAGGCTTTGGGAGCATTCTTTAAATATGTTTAAAACATAATCTTTCCAATTTTTTTAAATCTTAATTTGCAAATGATTTTGTTCTGTCTTCTTATTAGAACGCATGAAAGAACAAAGCCAGATTATAAATGTTAAATTTTGTTGATGTAATGATGTTATTGAATGATTTACATCTTTGGTTCTCAACATTTTAAGATGTGTCCCCTTTGAATAACATAAATCACTTACGCTCCCATCCAACATTAAATATTTAAATAAAAAAAGAAAAATTAACTTCAACAAGGAATAATAATTTTTTTTATATATTATAATATTAATTGTCTTTTTAACCCTCGAAAAGTACTGTCACTCCAACACATTTGTAACGCGTGATTGTATCGAATATTTGACCCACTAAACCACTTCCAATCTCAAAAAGACAAAAACCGTTGGAAAGGAAATGATTTAAACTTTAATTTTTGTATTTACAAGTTTTTTTTTCTAAAACGTATATTTACATATGTATTCATCGTTGCAGTTTGTTAGTTTTCTAAAAGTCAATCGGCGAACAAATATTTATTCAAAACGTAAGAAAATAACTCGACTTTCGCTCGCCTCTACAGCCCGCCCAGTACTTTTTCTAAGTTAAACCTATATGTCGTTGGATTCGTCACAAATACCCCTATATAAAACTGTCATCCAATCAAAAATCTGTCAACAAGTTGTATAGTTATGGGGCGTTTTGTAGACCCTTGAGATTGGTCAGTTTTCCAACCAATAAACAGCCTTACTTATTACACGTGATATCTGTGTGGTCGCAGTATATTTCTAGACATATTTTGATATGTCTGTATAGAGAATGCTTCATGCTAACATTTCTTGTAAACCAAATATGTTTTGTTTGAACGGTTTGTCTTATAGCACCGTGGGAAAGACAGCTTTGTAAGGTTCTCAAACCTAGACTATAATTTCAAAATAACGGGTTTTCCACGTGCAGCGTCATAGTCGACCCTTGTATACCAAGCATGAATGGGAAATAATTCTAAGTCAAACACTTTTATAAAAAGATAGGTTACAAGTATTCAGTTCAAATCTTTAATTTATTCTCTACCCTTTGTTATAATAATATTTCATTTTTGGGTAAAGCATATATTCCTAAATTACGTTTCAAACTTAGCATACTTTTGATAGCACTCTTGTATAGGACCATAAAAACTAGTTTTTTCAAAGTAATAAATTTGAAATTGATAAATATTTTTATACAGTACTATTTAGAACTAAATTACGAAACTTTTTTACACTTATGAAAAAATTACGAAAAATTTTTACTACTTGTTATGTAGGCCTAAAGTTGAAATTTTCCCTTTTTTTACTGAACATTTGTTGTTTCTTGAGGTAATAACTTCGTAAATTTTACATCTATCATTTTTTTTACTGGTATATGTAAATTCTTTGAACCTTTCTCTACAAAAGAGCTACGGAATACTTTTGGATTGGGGTTCATTTACTACTGTATTTTTGGGGAATTTTTGAAAAAATGCTTGCAAACGCAAACAAAATTCCAAAAATTAAGTCTGCCGGTTGGAGGGCTAATAGACAAAAAGTACTATTACATTTAAAAAAATATAACATTCTGATACCGTATTCGGTAAAAATTTTATTTAATTTATCACTCCGTCCCAAAACAACCATTGGTTATTATTTTTAGATAGAAATATTTTGAAAGTTTATAGTCCAAGCTTTTAGCTTTTATTGCCTAGACGTTTATAACATTATTATTTACTTAACACAAGTTAGTTCTACTTACTGTATTGTAAAGTTCAATAAATAATTATTGGTACAATGTTTTTATTAATGTTTCTTCTCTGTCTGTTTGGTAAGAGTTTTCCAGTCGATTTTAAACAAATCCTGATGAGCTAGAGACTTACAACTACTTTAAATATAGCTCAAAACTGAATTACAATGCATAAATAGTTCACAGAAGTAACAACTACTCCATTGTACTGTCAGTGATATATGAACTGTTGTGTGAGATTTCCCAACATCTGGTACTCCTTATGTTATCTATTTCATGCACCCCACGTTTTTCGTTTTCAATTTTACAAGTTCTGCTTCATTGGTATTAAAAATTTACAATGCAAACTTGCAAGACAATCTGTATGGGATTAGGAATCTGTATTAGTTTATAAATCCGTGTAGGGATAGGAGAAACTATTTTATACATTTTAGTCCGTTTTAAAAACATGTTATATTAAAAATTATTTTTATTTAAATTATTATTACCACCTTATAATCTTCAAAACAGTAATTTAAAATCTCACAACTAATTGGTAAACAGCCCCAGTTTAATTTAAATACGACTACCATGAAGGACTACCTAAAGATCCCTGTGAACCAGCGAAACCATCAGAAGGAATTTTAAAGGAATACTTGGCTGGTTATAGGCTATAGCTGGTTATAAACTTATATTCAATCAATTTCAGCTTCCACTATCTACACATACTTTGAAATTGTTTGATGCTTTGTAAATGCTACATACATTTTAAATAAACTCAGATGAACTATGAAACAACTAAATATGAAGAAACAGATTGGAAACGCGTCAGAACCAATAAAACAAAGTAATTTGACGGAAACCTAAAATAATTTTATTTGTTGTAGTTCCATATTGACTTATATACTTAAAGCCAAATAATTCGTTATATTGAAGTTTTATTAAAATATGATAGGTAGGTTTTCAGTAAAATCTGATAAAATCAGACACATAAGTTTGTCTTATATATTATTTTTTTATACTTAAGATGGCAGCTATTGTGTTGATAAGGTTTTGTCTACTGATGTTTTTTCAAACAATTTTGTCTATCAGAAACGAAAGAGTGTGTTTGCAAAAATTGTATGTCAATTGGTTTGTAAAATTACCTGAAAACTACTCATTTATTGACTATTTACTATATATTATTCTGAATGGTCTGGGTTAAACTTGGTGGTAAAGTAATGAAACATACAAATAGCTTTAAATAAAGTTTTAATCTGTGAGTAGTTTAAAACATAATGTCATTTGAAAAACAAAACTTAGCTAATTGAAAATATTCTAAACTTCCAAGAGAGCTATTTCTCAAAGGTATTTCAATCAACAGATGATTTTGTGTTTGGAGAAAATTATTTCTATTTTTTACGGTTACCGGTAAAATTATTTGTGTTCAGCGGTAGGGATTCTTTTTAAACATTATTATACCTCCTGTTTCACCATAATAATTTAGACATTTATTATTATTTACCATCTTATCTTTCAACTTATTAACATTCTTACTCAAGAAATCTTATTAAAATAATTTCTATTCATTTATATTTATTAAAAATAAATGTGTACCATACCACATGTTAGTATACAGGGGTTTCTCCTAGTGACTTCTAAACAATTTTTTATTAAAATAATCCCCTTTTATATATTTACACATAGAACCCCACTAAAACTCCTTTTAATTGCATAAATAAAAATAGCTGTATATTAGCATTGATTTGATTTAAATGTAATAACTAACAAAACCATATTCACAGCAACGAACTAATATATACACTATCTCCCGACCGCGTAACAAATTATATCTTTACTCTCAATCCTAAGCAGTTTTATTTTAAAATTATATTTTTCCTTCGAAATACAATACCGTATCAGATTGGTTTTTCTATTAGCAGTGTTTATTGGATTTCAGTTCAAACTGGGAAATATACCTATTTGGAACATAGCGTGAATTAAAACAAAATTTTGGTTTGGATAATGCAAATTTAACATGGCAGGCTTGTATGACAAAAAGTAATTTAAATAATAAATATGCGAGAATATAAAAATGTTAATAGCATTGATTTTATACAAGTTGTACGACATATAAATATTCTGCAAATGTAAATATTCTGCAAATATAAATATTCTGCAAATATGGAAATTAGTGAATATTTGTTTATCGATAGATGGCGTTAGTTGCGTTTACACTGTCTCTCTCGGTCTGTAGTATGGGGATGCAGAATACTACCCCCCGGAAAACTACTCCCCCAGGTGAAACGTGACTTCACGAAATCTGCCAACTAATCAATTTGGGAGCCGTGTCCGCGACTGGAACACTCCCCCCCCCCCCCCCCCTAGCAAAAGCGGGTCGCCGGAATACTACCCCCCGGAAAACTACCCCCCCAAGCAGGTTCCTACAATAATTATACTGTTATCGGAAACATACTGTGACTAAACAGTTTAGGTTAGTCCTCTAGTTTTTTTTTAATTCTAATTATATAAAGTGATAATACAAACGCATCGAAACTTGAGTGTGCGTGACTGGAAAACTGCCCCCCCCCCGATCTCTGACGTCAAAATGACGTAGGAACCTGCTTGGGGGGGTAGTTTTCCGGGGGTTAGTATTCCGGCGAACCTGTAGTATGTGTAGTTATTTGTATCACCGTTTGCAAATCTAACATCTATTATTCATACAAGTTTTAAAGTATAAATTTAGATCAATGACATTTAAATATTTCATACAGTGACACCATCTATATTTATTACACGATTTGTTCTGTTTGCTTTTTAAACACTATGGAGATTAAAGAGAGAATAACGAGTATAAAATGATAAAACACAGATGTAGAGAAAGTAAAATGGGAAGAGAGACTGATAAAGACTCAGAAGGTTTGCTAGTAGTAGCTTCTTACATAACTATAAAAAAATGAAAATGAAACATATATTACGAAACTTTAGTGAGGGTAGAAACATATATCACACATATAAGTAGGCCTATACATATACAAAATATATTTTATTCTGAAAGCTCTACATCCATTTAATCTCTACACTATGTAATAATATAATTACAGTAAACCTCCGTCTATAAATTATGCTTACATAACGGGCAAACTGAGTACAAATTTCTACTCCCCAAATATGAATTCTTTTAAATATATATTTAACTCTCCCAATAGATCAACCCACAGAAACTGTTTCTTATCCAAAATGTACATAAAACAATTATCAATTTTATCCATAAACTTTACTCTGTCCTGGTGGCTCTGATAATGGGACAGCTCAGCTTCCTCGCCTTGACGTCCACCTGGGCTGGCACACCCCTGGTTTCTCCTTGACGCCCGCACCAGTTTATCCTTAAAACGTGCCTTATGTGTGGTTAACGAACCACAATAAGTATTTTATAAAATCAAAGCTCATTCGTAAACACTTTCAGTAATTATAACCAGTGTATAATATGGATTCACCATCTCGTTCACACACAATATTTTTTTTCCAGTAAAGTCAAAATTTAAATGTCATGGTTTAAGTTTCTGATATGTATTTTACAGATGCTGTCACTCATTAAAACCCCTTAGGTCTTGTCATGTTCCCAGTACAATGTAAAGACTTTTATAGTCACACACAATTATATTATTTTTGTTCAGAAGTGGTAAGTCTCTTGCTTTTGTTCTTATAACTTAAAGCAATAATGTTATTGCCATTTATAATTAGTAAAATGTCTAGCATCAGAAGTGTAGCAGACACTATCTACAGCAATTTCATTGAATAATTATTAAATTTTGATTAAGTTTTCAAGTGTAATACATTTGTTGGAAACTTGTTTCAAAGGGTGAATTCTTAATGAGGCAACTTTGATCAAAGTTTGTGTCTTTATTTTATTTATAGTTGGAAGACATTTAACTAAGATAAACTTATTAATGAGGTACGATTTTATTTTTATGTAGAACAAAATCAGCCTCCAGTAATTATATAATCAATTTTGACTACCCCTTTAAGTTTTAAATCTGTAACAAATAATATTTTTAGTAAATATCTAAACTATTTATAAAATAGATAAAATTCAGATCTTTATAAATAATAAAGAAACTAGTGGACCTGGCAATGCTTCGCTAATTATGGCTTCATTTAATTGTAAGGGTAGTTATGCCATTTCATTACTTTTAACTAAGTAATCGAATTTTAAATGTTCTTTTTTTTATCAATTAGGAATAATATTAAACAATTTTAGATAATATAAATAGTTTGTAGGAATTCAGTATAATTTATTTTTATTGTATATGGATAGCTACAAAATTGTTTAGCCTCGTGAACTATGTAACTTTAACTAACTTTTTAATTTGCAAAATTTGCAATTTTACTTAATTACAACACTTTTTGGTCTACTTCCGTGGATTCGAAAAATACCTTTCTTTTTGTCGTTTGAGTAAAATTTTAACTTTCATTTAACTTCTTAAACTACGTAAGTACTACTTACTTTCATGATTTGAGCCTTTCACGGATATTACATACGCATTTAGCGCAATGCAATTAATCATGAAACCCCTAAGTTCATAAACTCCTAAAACCCTGTATGCAAATAAAATCATAATTTCGCTACTATGTTCATTTTCCTTCATCAACGTGTCCAATTCCAATAGTCATATTTGCAGATATCCCCCATCTCGCTTTTACTAGTCCTACTTTACCCAGAAACGTACAGGCACCGATGATATTCTAAAAAAATCTACTATTACAAAGTTTTGCAAATTTCCAAATTCAAACCTTACACGAGCCTTGCCCGTTGAAATGTATTGCTTGAACATCCTTTTGGGTTATTACAAAGTATATTAACTTATTTGAACGGATTCGTACTCATGGTCTGTGGCGAATGTTACAACTAACTGTTTTATGGTATCACGGCGGTCTATGGTAATGAACACCCAATACATATATACGTCGCTCGGTACCGAACGTGTTAACCTATCCTATAAATTAAGTTGAATGTTTTACAGATAACCACAATAGTTTACTTTTTATAGTTTACTTACAATATCAGATAAACAGATTTCACTTGAAGTCACTTACTTAATAACCTGCACATTATTTAGTTTATTGCTTTGTAAAAGAGTATGTTTGGCAAATTTATACAAAATAATCAATTTTAAATCTCAGATTGCATAGTTTAAAATGCTAGACCTATAACGTATATTGTGTTTAATAAAATTGTATTACAGTAAAACTGACTATATCATTAATTTACATTTTCTTCTTCAAACATATATTTTCATTTAATTATATTTTGACTTAACCTTTGATACAATTAGATCCCGAGTACTCAAATTGATAAATAATAAGCCTAATTTAAAAGTGTGTTGTATTTTTGTGGTGCCATTAATCAGCTGTTTTATCTATGTTTACAAATTGTGTACAAAATGAATCGTGTAAGTTGATGATAAACAAAGTAAAACACTTTGTGTTAATTATTGAATTTGTTTTGAAAAACTTGGTTATGTACTTAGGCTAGTATATTGCAACGGATTTTAAAGAAATTTGTTTTTGTTATTTTCTTTTTGAACTGGAACTCACAAAACAGTAGTAATATACATTGTTTCTTACAAAATGAGATATAACTAATTAACTATTGCAACAACATAAGGAAACAAAGTTAAGATTTTCAGACGTGTAAGTGACACGAGACTTGACATTCGCATTAAACACTTTCTTTGTCTGAACCTTAGGTTAATCCAAAATAAGCTTGTTACGGCTAAGCTTAGACTGCGGGGCTTAGTTTTGACTTTGCTCCGACATTCCGGCTTAGAATGTACCATCACTTACTGACTGATTAAATAATTAAAACAAAAATGATGTCCTTTTCCATAAAAAAAAATATTAACAAACACAAATTGTAAAATACATTATTGACGAAAATTTTATTTTCTCTAATTAACAGTAAAAGTAGTCCACAGCACTGCCTTACTTTAGTGTCCGGTTCAAAAATTTTTTTTTAATACAACCAAAAATTTTCTATTGCTTACACATGGAATGTTGATAGATTAAAGTTAATAGAATAAAATGAAAGATAAATAAAAACTTAAAACTTTTACTGCTTATTTCACAGAATAAAATTTTGCAATTAGCGCCACTAAAGATTGCAGCTTAATTGTCATAATCTATTAGATATTATGTCAAAATATTGTCAAAATGTTCAAAATACTATAAAAAAATTATACATCAAAAGTAAATTTATTCATAAAAACTCCATGGCAAAAAAAGCTAATTTCGAATTTCAAGTGTTGGACACTAAACGACAATTTTATTTACTAGGCATACATTGCCACTTCATTATTATTCTGTTTATTTTATTTGTTTTGTTTTTGAGCAATCATCACATTTATTTTGGACATTGTACGCTTAAAAAAGATTAAAAGTTTAAAGAAATTAATTCACTATCTGAATATATGGTAACTTCCCTCCTCCTTCCTGCATTTACTGGTCTCCAAAAGTGTTCAAGAAACTAAATAATAACTATGAAACACTAAATAACTTAATTGTAATAACTCAATTATTCTACCTCTGACGTGAATTGAGCAAATTTTTTTAATGATTTTAGTGTTTCGACCAACTATTTGGTAAATTGATCTACTCACAAAGGATTTGAGTAGCTGCTTTTGTGTACGAAATATACTAGCCGTCGGCTTAGGATCAGAAGATGCCCACACACTAAAATACCCCACGTAGATTTGAAACAGGTACTTTTATGGTATTTTACGTTTTTAACGATTTTGGGGGAACTAAGCGAGCTAAAAGGTTGTATAAAAAAACTAAATTAGCAGTCTATTATACTATTTTTTTTTCTTTAGATACAATTCCAAAAAGTTTCATTCTAATACGAAAAATCTAAAAAATAGATACTTCCAGTCAAAAAAGTGCTTCCGGTTGTTGAATTGTTTGGCTAACGAATTCATCGCAGCGAAATGGACAGCCAAAATGTATACAAAATTTGCGCGGCAATGGGTCCAGATAGAGATATAGATAGAATCAATTAGAGTGGCGTGTAGGGAGGGTAATGCGAGAGAGACGGAGTACCTATCCCACCACATTTCCCCTACCGAGGCTATGCAGCGCGGCGTACAGTCAAGTTTATAGACGGTGGATTTATACGCACTACATATAGGCTACAACACAGCCACGCACGTCTGTGTAGATTTGACACTGACTGTACTTTTTTCCCTATTTGACGGAGACTGAAGTTGGTGGGAGGTGGGCTTTCCTACGCATGCGCAGCCCGCTCGCCACTCTAAATACGTTGTACTATTTAACTCCAAAGTTAAATTTATATGTTTTAGAGTTTTTACTATTTGGGAAATTAATCTCCTCACGAAGGTGCTGAATAGCTGCCTTCGTGTATGAAATATATCTGTAGAATTTGTTTGCAAACAAACCTCCAGCTTTGATTCACGAGATCCATCGTCCCACTCGAAGTGAAAAAACTCGCTTTGCGAGTTTCCTCCTTGGTCTTGAGGAATCGGATTATGGACTGCTTAGCTTTGCTTGCATCGACAAACTCGGCCACTGGTCTCGGATCAGGAGATGCCCCCACGTTAAAATCATCCACGCAGATTAAATGATAGTACTATTACAGTATTTTACGTTTTGATAAATTTCGGGAGAACCTAGGGAGCTATAAGGTAATGTAAAAAAATGTACAGAATAATATCGTACATTTATTGTTTTAAATAAAACTGAAAACGAGTTTCATTCTAGTATGAAAAATATAAAAATATAATTAATTCCAGTCAAAAAACGAGTTTCTGGTTGTTTGATTTTTTGGCTAACGAACTCGTCCGAGCGACATAGACACCCAACCTGTATAAAAAATGTTGACCAATTCGGACTTAAAATGCTGCAGTTAGAGTGCAAACACATCTACCCTATATATTAAAATGTTTAATGACACCCCAAAACGTGTTCTAAGGACCATGACCGGTGCTCATTTACTACTCCCGACCTTATGATTCACCAAAAGGGTACACTGCAATAACTAATCTTTTCAATGGAAATTCGCTAACAAGTTAGAGTAATATAATTGTAAGTTTTACATAAGAGGCGATCACTAACTAGTTTTTCCAAGCGGCAGATGCAGGGTGGCTGAATAGTAAGCCTAACAAACTATATATTAGACTGTTGTAACAACAATCTCCACTCGCTATCTATAAATGAGTAAAAATTTTAAAATTTCATGAAGATCAATGTTTACTGAAACATAATTATCACTGACTAAATGACTTTATAAAGACTTTTTTCGAGAACGATGAAATAGAATATTTTCAGTTTTAGAAAGTTTAAATTTGTGTATTTGCATTTCTCTATTTCAATGCTTCTTTTAAAAGTAAAATAATTGTATAATAAAATAAAGATATTGGCCTACTCGTAATCATTCGTACTTTCAAGCTCACTCATATAAGATCTACTCGTATAAGTAATTTAAGATTTTAGCATTCTCAGAAAAACAGTTTAAAGTTGCCGAAATGATACCATTGTTAAAAAAGGAGGATTTCCACAGACCGGTCTCACTTTTGTCAGAATCCAGCAAAGTTACAAATTATTTTTAACTAGAATAACAAAGATGTTGAATTAGATTTAACTTATTTCTGACTGTGAATATTGTTCAAGGAAAGGTACAGTAACAATTTATGACGTAGTGAGGCTTATTAGTTTTACAACTCAAGACAGTAAAGATCGTGATCTCAGCATCTTTCTTTATCTGAGTAGTACATAATTTGATTGTCTTAATTTCAAGATAGTTGGGCATATTTTATAGAAATATTATTAAATCATAAATGACAAATAGGATTCAAACAGTTAATGTATCAGGAGTTTTATATAGTGATATTACTGTTTGTTGGGAGTCCCACAGTTATTTATTCTTGGTTCTATATTATTTGTATTATATAGAAATGATTTTTTGATCTCCTTAATATTGATAGTGTCATTTAGTTTGCGGTTTACACAAACCTTTCACTCTGTGGAAAGTCTTGTCTGAATTTGGGAGGAAATGTTTTGCACCGATGGACTTAAGAAATCAATATTTTAAAGATATAAATCTTAAATTAAATTATAGTTAAACTAATTTATTGTCTATTTTTTTTTTTTTTTTTTTTTTTTTTTTTTTTTTTTGAGAAGAAACTAAAGAAGTGTTTGGACGATGTTTGGCTAGAAGTTAAATCTGCAAGTTTTTGGGTCTAATTACAGTTAGAAAACTGGCTTGGACAGATCATATAGATCAGTTGTGTCAAATAGTTACTTCTATTTGTGATTTTTTAACATTCACATGGAAATGTTTCCAAAATAAATACTTTCATGCTTATGCGTTGGGATTTGAATATAACGATGGAATTTACCTCCATTAAATTTATGAAGTACCTTAAAAGGTTATATGACTTCCTATAAAAAATACAATACAAATTATACACAAATTCAAACATAGAGTCATGAAGGGGTGTTTAAAAAAAATAAAATCAACAGTCCTGAGCATATACATCCTTGAAGAAATTGTGTGTTGTTCGTTTAAGAGGAATACATTCAAAATAGTAAGTATCACTTTATGACACAAGAAAAATTATTCTTTGTATGAAAAGTATAGATTAAACACCTATAAACGTCTCCCTGCCCAATTCGGAATCGTCCTATTTAATAGACTGGCAGAGTCTCTGAAAGTAATTGACACAAACACTAATTGAATCAGACTTAAAGAGTCTTTTGTTGCTTATGAGGGTGTATTCGGCCATCAGTTCTAGTTTTGTAAGTGTAGTAACGGGTACAAGTAACGGTTGCACTACAGTATATTTAAGTAACACTGTAGGTACCCGTTGAAGTGTATTGAGGTTTATGATAACCTTACTGTGTCCTACTTTTAAGTAAATTTTAAGAGTATATAATTTATTAAGTATTTTAGTTTGTAATTTTTCTTTTGTTAATATTTAGTTTATGTGAAAAGTGGAAAGAATATACACAGTATGTGTGATAAAGTTACACGAAGTTGTAATAGATATAATAAGAAAAACTTGAATAGGGAAATATGCGAAAACCTAACATTTTAAGAGTAGTTTTAATAAAAAAAAGACAACCAATTTTTTTATACATTTTTAATAAATCGGACTTAAAATACCTCGTTAGAGTGCGAACACATGTGTACATAATTTTAAATTACACCACTAAACACGTTTTGTGTACTATACCACTATGGATGTTAATTTAATACTCCCGAACAAAGATATCACCATAACGGTCACTGCAATAGCTTAGCTTTTCTACGGAAATTCGCTAATTAACAAACTAGCAGTTACAAAGGTTGAAGAGCACTGTGGCGACAAATTCACAATGATAGTAAATAATAGAGAATAATATTAATGATAGTGAATGATACAGTAGTGTTAAAAAAACTCTGAGGATGATGACTATGTCATTGAAATGTGCAATAGGGTAGTACATTAAACATAACTTATCATTTAATTATTTTGTTATTGTTTCTTGTTCCTTATTTTTGTGGTTCGGTTTTTTATTCAATTATTGTGAAACTAGCAGTTATCTTTGTTTTCTCCTTGAAATGTAGCTCACAACCCACTAATAATATACGTTATATGTTACAAAAGAAGATATAACTGTTGCAACAACATAAAGAAATAAAATCAGATTTTCAGATGTGTAAGTGACACACACGAGACTTTACAGTTCGCAATAAACACTTTCTTTGTCTTAATACAAGTTAATCTTGTTACGGCTAAGCTAGACTGCGGGGATTAGAGTTGACTTTTCTCCGACAATTCGGCTTAGGGGGCCGCTTTGAACATTCTGCCATCACTGACTATCTGACTGTACCATTAAAATAAAAATGATACGTTCTTTCCAATCTAAGAAACAAACTGTGGGTCCAATTTGGACTATACATTGTTGATGAAGTACACGGTCTTATAACTCACTTTGTTCCCAAAAATTTATCAAAAAGTTAATATTATAAAGTTACTTGGTTCAAATCCACGTGGGGTATTCTACCGTGGAACATCTTCTGATCCGAGTTTGTACATTGCGAACGAAGTAAAGCAGTCTATAAACCGAGGTTTTACTCTATGAGTGGATCGAAAAAGCGCGTGATTCAAAGCTGGAATCTAAGGTGCAAAAAATTCGACTAATATATTTCGAACACAAAGACAGCCATTCAGCGCCTTCATGAATAGACAATTTCCCAAATAGTTGGTTGAAACCCTAAAACATATGAACTTAATTTTGGAAATTCACTCAACTCACGTCAGTCGTTCAGCTGAGTCATTGCGTTATTTGAATTCTTGATACAGTGGAAAAATATCTGGTCTCTCAAGAAGCCATTTTTCTTTATTTTATTTAAAGTGTATTTTTTCCTTTCACTTTATGTGGTAATTAATCTTGGTCCCAGGTAGTAAAAATGCTTACTAAAACTACTCTTAAAATGTAAATTTAGTTTTCTGTAAAATTTTTGTTTTTAATACTAGAAAAAGTACTTCCTATTGCTGACAAACAGTCTATTGTATATAAATATGCCAGATTAGGAATATCCGGCTCTGTATGTTTCTAGATTTATTTCTTGTTCTTCTTCGCTAACATTTCAGAAACTATGTTTAGTTTATAGTTATTTTGTGTTAACTATTATTCCTTAACGCAAATTGCCAAGATAACGACTGGTAATTATAAGTAAATTTACTGTAAATTATAGTTACCTATATATTACGTGAATCTTTCCGTCGTGTGACTTAATTTGGTATTCTGCTCAAGACGCTTTTCGGGGCCGTAGTCCCATTATCAGTTGGAAATTAGATCACTCCGTTGGAGGTCGTTATACAATATAAAAACACATACACAATACATAAAAGACACTATACACGCACATATACAAAAATATTGACGGCCCTCATTCGTGAGGGTTAACTAGACAGCGCTTCCTCGTCTATCACGCGTGACACTGTCCTAACACACCGAAGCATTATGTTGTTAATCTTGATGCTGAGTGGAGGGGGTACAGGTTGCCTTATCTGCCGTCGTGCTTCGGATGAACTCACGGCTGTATCGTATAAGAAGTTCGACTTGAAAAACAATTGATCGTTTAATATATTATTTGGGCTATTATTATGCGCCTTGTATATTTCGAACTCCTCTGCTGCATTCATAAATCTACCCTTTTTACAAATTTGGAGAGGCTTCATATTATGGACTAAATCAGTGTAACTGTGATTGTTATCAACTATATACTGTGCGAAGTTTGACTTCATATCTCGTAAGTTCTTCTGTGGCAAATGTTCCTTGGATCGTTCTTCGAAAGTTCTGCCCGTTTTCCCGATATAGAAGCTATCACAATCGCTATAACATAGTTTATAAACGACTGACTTTTTTCTTAAGGTACTGAGATGTCTTGTTCGCAGTAGTTTTTGGACATCGTTGTTCGTCCTGTATCTTACACATATATTATGTTTCGACAAGGCATTCTTCAACATATTGTGTATTAGGTTTGTGTATCGACACAAGTATATTTTTTGCTGTTTAAGGTGTCCAGCCTTCGTTTAGGCTTACTCTGAGCTTTTTTATGTATGAAAAGTAACTTAATTATAATTAATTCAATTAAGTCACATGACGGAAAGATTCACGTAATTATATAGGTAACTATAATTTACAGTAAATTTATTTATTGAGGTGACTTGGATACTATTAATATGGAATTTAATTATATTTATTACGTTCAACTAAGCCGATCGTAATTTCTGGTTTCGACAGTTTTTATTTTATCATCATTATTTAAAAATATTTATTTTGTTTTAATATTGTACAAGTTAAAAGCCAAGCTCTTTTATTTAACCCAATTTATTTCACTATAAAATGTTGCCTTACTGCCTGTATAACCCAGTATCATAACGGTTTTATATTTAGACAGCGTTTAATGTTGAGCATTTATTAATTGTACTCTACCATTAATAATGATTCCTCTTAATGGCAAAATGATGTGCTCTCGCAATGTGGATTACCTGTCAATATCATAGTGATTGATGAGGCTGGGAATACGAAAATCATAATTAATTATAATGTGATGTACATATACACATAAATTATCATCATAAAATATAA
Organism: Philaenus spumarius; assembly: GCA_018207615.1. Taxonomy (NCBI): domain Eukaryota; kingdom Metazoa; phylum Arthropoda; class Insecta; order Hemiptera; family Aphrophoridae; genus Philaenus; species Philaenus spumarius. The sequence goes on from JAGFPH010006302.1 coordinate 35,126, forward strand.
TATTTTTTGGAGTCACACTTATTGGTGAAATGATCTCCCCGTATAAAGAGCGGTGGCAAATATTGTAATAGTAATATTATTTTTACTTAAAACTTTTTATTATAAAGTCAAAAACTATGAAAAAATCTGTTTTGTTTCAAAGAGAAAGTTTGAATAAAAATGTTGCCGTTATATGATATTAAATTTAAATATATATATTATACCTGCGGTAGATTAGTGTGTCGTAAATTTTTAAAGTAAATATAACTTCTGAAAAATAAAAAGTCTCAGGCATACATGTCTACACAAATCGTATTTACCTATATGAGTGATAATGACAGGAATAATAGAATGATTGACAACTAAGTAAATTCAACGAAGAAAGAAGATTGAGGGTAAGCAGATTTGTCTATCGATTTCAGAAAACCTGTTGCGTAATTTAATTTTGAATATAGAACAACTTTTGTTCTCAGACTCTCTTATAGGATCTGGTATATTTCGATGATTATCAAGTATATTTCTGGTATTTGTAGTATTTTATTATCTTCAAAATACTGTACGATACGGATAAAAGGAGCAGGCCCCACTAAATCATTAAAGTTAGGTTTAATTAAATTTACCGTAATTTAAAACTATGCTGATATCGTTCATAATTGTGCCCTATTGTCTCGGGTTTGAGTTTAGACTGGGTTGTGTTCAGCAGAGTTGTACGCTTTATTAAACTTCAAATGTCTTCGAGGTAGTATTGGTTTAATTAAATGTCGCATGGTACAAAGTGCTTTTATTAATTTATTATTAACTGACCAAATTATTTCCACTAGGGGTCATTTCAGTTACTGTCACATAATAAGTTGTGCTGATAAACACTAGTGGGCGAGGTTTAGGCTCACCTTTGTGTTTTCAAACTGTAACGTAGAAGGAACCAAGTAAACCAATCGAATTCCGTAAATGTAAGTTGAAAAGTTATATTTTGCACAATGTTACCACATTTTTCCTTTGGATACAGACTGGTAGGAAATATATGGACACAAAATTCTGTGTGGCATAGAGATGAAAGATGAAAGAAAAGATAGTGTGGGTGAGGAAGTAGATGCTAACAGATACAAGTAATTTAATACCATTTTAACAGAATTCAATTTCTGCCCTGAGATATAAGTTCCTTTATTATTTCAGGTAGGTGTTGTTGCTATTATTTTTACCTTCATGACAAAGGGGTTCTTAAAAGACTTATTCATACTGTTCTGTATCTAATTATATAGAACAATATGGATATGTTTCACAACTAGGTAGTACAGTGCCACTCTGAGTCTGTCATCGATTACCTGGTCTTAAATGGGTTTTGGTTTAGAAGAACCTTATCACGCACGAATCATTCTTTGAAAGGCCGAGACGCCACATCAGGAACATGGGTGGGGCCTGGCTACAGTATCATTGGTTATGTCACTAGAACAAAGCTTCTGGGTTTAGACAAGCAATTTATTATATTATCAAATACAAAAAGCTATACATGCAACAGGTTGTGGTCGGCAAAATCTGCCGGTAGGAAGTTTACTGACAAATGCCTAGTAATATAGGACTGCAATAGTAAAGTAATATATAGGATAATATAATAATAATAATAATATTATTAAATATTACCTGTTATTGGTCCGTCATGTGACTTATTTTTGTCGTTAGAATGTTACGACGCGTTTCGGGACCGTAATCCCATTGTAAAATTACACTTATACATTAAAAACACAGAAACACAGTTAAAAAAATACAAAAACACACAACAATTACAACACTTTTAAAACTTAATTTTGCCGGACAATTGTAGAACGTGTACAACGTTGCGTGTACCATGGTACACTAACTAATAAGAGAATGTAACTAGAGATCCGGTTTTTGATTAGGACTGTGTCATACATACTATTGCTTTTAAAGTCTAGCTGATCATTTAGTAAGTTTGATGTGTTGTTCTTAAACTCCTTATAAATTTTAAATTTTTCAAGTGCTTTCAAAAGTCTACCTTTTGAGTAGTAAATTTTCCAGGACTAAGTCCAACTTAGTAGTGTGCTTCAAAATATATTTACTGGGCTTCATTCGAAACTTGGTCATAATTTTGAACAAATATGAATAAAGTTATGTAAAAAAATTCCTATTGGTCGCATACAAAACAATTTTCTGTTACTCGTAATGGCAAAAATCAAACGAATGAACTTTCAAATCTGATGTATACTTGTTATACTTTCATTATATTAATTGAAACAGTGTATTATGTTTGTTAAACTCTATTGATGAGTTTCAATAAATAAGATATCGTGTTAATAAGCCTGTATAGAACTTGAAATCCTGAAGTTCCACACTGAACTTTGTCTTGTAAAGTTGACCAGTAAGATTTTAATGATTTAAGTCTAACATTTAGTTATTGCTAGAAGTAATTTTGGAAGTCGTATTTATTCCATATATTGCAATTCAAATTATTTAAATTAAGATGTAGTTTCCATCTTATGAATATGTTTAACCAAGATAGTGAAAGGATAAAGTTTTCAATTATGATTGAGAAATTCACACAACGCAATATTACAAAGCTCTGAACAGGTTAGTGTGTCTTGCAACAGCCTATTCGTTAGGAAATGAAATTAAAGCTACAATATCCAACAAAAGCTGAGACGAAGGAACCCTTCAACTTGTTATTAAACACAACTCTCGTTTCTTTGAATGGAGGGGGGAAGGTTATAGAAAACAGAAAGACAAAGATAAGCCACATCTTTATCATTTGAAATTATGGGCAAACAAAAGCCCTACCATTACACGCATTGCATTACAAAATATCAGATTCGACTTCCCTGGACCAAAAACGTATAGAGAGTTTTTTTGCAAATCGATCTATGTTTCCCAATTAGTCTTACCCTCATTAATGACAATAAAATATTACAACAACATTGGCCTCTAACAACGTTCCTCCAAGGAACTGTTTACGTCAAAACTTTGCTTCGTTTCCGGTTAAACTGAGTCGTTTAGTAGAGACGATGGCTGTAGTTAAATTATACTGTCATTTAGACTTTAAACAATAGAGACTAACAGCAACGATATATAGAATACGTTTACTTTGTATTCTTTTGTTTTTGGATGTCGATTAAATTTAGTTATATCTTTTATACCAGTGAAGTTATTGTATTTCTTTGTTTTCATTAATGAATAAAATTTCTACACGTTTTGTTATTAGTTTCTAGACAAAAACAAGATGATGGTGATTATGCCTCTACTCATTAACTCTTATACACCTCACTCAATCTTGACATACGATATCATTACAATTGTAGGGTTGGTAGTACTGATTTCAAACGAGTGAAACATGTGTGTAACTAGCTCTTGGGTATTTAGTGATTTTATGTGGTAAACAGTAAATTGTGTGTAAATAAGTGAATTGTGAATTGCGATTAAAGACTGTGGATAATATATGAAGTTATAGACATAAGTTGTGTAAATATTTTTATAGATTTAAAAAGTTTGTTAATAAGTTGTTTGTCGGTTACAACGGGCAGGTAAGGTACAGGTAGATAACAGCCGGTCTGTGTTGCCAACTTCATCTGTGACGTGTACAAACTATCGTATGTTTTGATTACTACACGTTTAGTTAATTTATGGATAATAAGGCAATTACTGATTTTTGTACACCAAAAACGAATAATGAGGTTAAACGTAAAAGGGTAGTTTCGCCGGAAGAGATTTATATAAGCGACAAGACAATGGGGGACAGTAAAGTAGGAGATTTGACACATAGTGAGTTAATGGCGGCTATGGGTACCCTTCTAGATAGTAAATTGTCGTCTTTGGCAACGAAGGAAGATTTTAATGTAGTGGCTGAAGACATTAAAATTTAAAAAAATGAAAATGAAATTTTGAGGAAGGAGTTGCACTTAATTAAAGATAGAGAGAAACTCATTATAGATAGGTTAGATGATTTAGAGGGGCGATCTAGAAGAAACAATCTCATATTTAGAGGTATCAGACATAATAAGGGTGATGACTGCCTAAGAATAGTCAAAGAATTTTGTGTAAATATGTTGCAATGTCATAGCAACCTTTGGATTAACCGCGCACATCCTCTTGGAACAAGTGGGTTACTAATAGCGCACCTTCCAGACGATGCTGACGTCGACTTCGTAATGAGAAATGCAAAGAAGTTAAAAGGAACGGGTTACTTTGTCTACCGCGATTATACTAAAGAAGTAAGGAGAAAGAGAAGGCAATTGATGGCGGTCAGAGGAGAACTGGAACGACTAGTAGGCCGACGGCGGATGCCGATAGTATTTGATCGCCTGATCGTCGAAGGACACCATTTCTTCTGGAACGAAGGCAACCTGATGGCGGGGCAGGATGACGGCTGTGCAAAGATACGAGAACTGCTGAAAGTAGACCTATCTGCATTCATTCATGATCTGGAGGAAAACCAAGAACAGCAACAACACAACAACGGCTCTAGAGCAACAATGTCGACTGCAACGGTGGAAGAAAGGAAGTGAGAAAGCAACCGCACCTATCAACAAACATCGCTCAAGAAAACATCTAGAGGTGATGAATCAATTAGAATCTTATCGTACAATGTGCACGGGCTAAAGAATAAAATCAGTGACTTTAAGTTAATTAATTTTTTGTTAGATTACGACATAATAATTTTGTTAGAAACTTTTATTACAGAAGTAGATTTTTATTTTTTAAGAAAATATTTTAGTAATTTTAAGTTAAAATTAATACCAGCAATTAAGGAGGGTATTTTCGGGAGGCCTCGAGGAGGTTGTTTAGTTGGAATTAATTTAATATCCAATTTTGTAAATAATATAAATTTTGTTCATAATGATCCAGCTCATGCTGTAGAAGTTAAGTTAAAAAAATCCCATAATACTCGCATTTTACCCATTTATTTAAATTATAACTGTTGGGAAAGAGATTTCAGTGCATTATCAGATTATGTTAGTTCTAATTCAAACATTAGTTTTATTATTATTGGTGATTGTAACGCAAGAACTGCAAACAAACAAAATATAAATGTTAATCTTATAAGTAGTTTAAGCAATATTAAAGAATTTCGTGAATCTAAAGACACAATTTGCAATATGAGGGGAACAAATATTTGGAGTTTTGTGACAATTATGGGCAAGTCATTTTGAATGGGCGCACAACCTCAGACGATAAAGGGCAATACACTTTTATTAGTAACGTGGGATCCTCTGTAATTGATTTAGCAAGTATTTCACTAAACAGTTTAGATTTGGTTAAGGATATGTGTGTAAAAGAATTTATTGGATCGGACCATCTACAGCTTGAGATATATGCGCAATTAAATAATAATATAAAGGGAGTAAAAAGTTTCCCAATGTTACCTAAATTAATGTGGTCAGTATCGGATGATAGGTTTTATAAAAATAAGGTAGAAAGTAGATTAAACTTAGTAGGTTCTAACGAAAATGTGCAGGTAATGCTAGACGATATAACGGACATTGTGAGAGGGGCTGCGCACCAGGGTAAACAAAATAGGGGTAAGAAAAGCGCGTTTAGGGGGAAAAACCAATGGTTTGACAAAGAGTGTGATAAGGCTAGAACTAAAGTATTCAAATTATTAAATCTATACAGGGGATACAATAATATTTATGTCAAAAATTTATATTTAGAAGCTAACAAGGATTATAGTAAAATAAGGGATTTGAAAAAGAAACAGTTTAACCAAGAGTTGATTAAAAAACTACAAAATGTTAAGAATACAAAGGAATTTTGGGAGGCCGCGAAAAATTTAAAAAAAGGAATGAATTATGTGGGAAACAATATTAAGGTGGGAGACTGGGTTAGACACTTTAAAATGCTGCTTGATCCCGTCATAAGTATGCAGCCTGTTTTGTTTGCAGAACCTTTTTTCAAAGTTAACTGTCTAGATAAAACGATCGATATGGGTGAAATAAAACAGGTATTAAAAGCTTCAAAAGATAGTAAAGCGCCAGGGTTCGATCGTATTCCTTATGAATTTTATAAACAAGCCCCAGACAAATTAATTGAAATTATTCTAAAAATGTTTAATTTAATTTGGGATAATGGTATAGTGCCGATAAGTTTTAAAAGGTCCATTGTATATCCATTACACAAAAAAGGTGATGTCAATGATGTAAGTAACTATAGAGGTATTTGTTTTATTGGTGCTATTGCTAAACTTTTTACGGGTATAATTTTAAATAGGTTAGAAAAATGGGTTAGGGAAAACGATATATTGAATGAGTACCAATCGGGGTTTAGGAAAGGTTATTCCACCGTTGACAATATATTCAATCTCATGTCTATGATAAATCTAAGGCTTGCATTAAACAAGGGAAAGCTTTATTGTTTTTTTGTTGATTTTTCTGCGGCCTTTGATAGGATAGATCGAAAGTCATTGTTTTATAAATTATATTCTCTGGGAGTGTCCACAAAAATTGTAAGGATTTTACAAAATTTGTATAATGGTACTGCAGCAGGGGTTTGGTGTGGGGAAGGGGTGTCTGATTGTTTTGAAACAAGCAAGGGCTTAAGGCAGGGATGTCTGTTAAGTCCCCTCTTATTCTCTTTATTTATGAATGACCTGCATGAAGTTCTAGGAGGAGGTTGCCAGTTCGGTGACACGAAAATCAGGGTTTTGTTATATGCTGATGACATTGTGTTGCTGGCCTCTTCTCCTGTAGTTTTGCAATATATGATAAATAATTTAGAAAAGTATTGTGACACATGGAATTTGAAAATAAATTTGGACAAATCTAAAATTATGGTCTTTCGAAATGGGGGGAAATTATCGTATCATGAGCGTTGGTTTTATAAAGGTGAAAGGATTGAATGTGTCAACAAGTATAAATATCTTGGTATGACTCTTACCCCCGCGTTGTCTTTACAATGTCATTTTGAAGAGAAACTGACAGCGTCTAAAAATGCCATCAATCATGCTTGGGTAAATTTGTTGGGACATGCAAGTATTTCCCTATTAACTAAATCGGAATGTTTTAAAGCTGTAGCCAGGTCAATCATGTGTTACGGAGCCCAAGTGTGGGGATATCGGGAACATGATTCGGTAGAACAGCTGTTACGTTTTTTTATCAAACGGACTCTGTTTCTGCCACAAAACACACCAAACTACATGTTGTTTTTGGAGACAAATTTTGAAAAATTATTTATTTTTGCCTTTAAGTTACATTTTAAATACGTAATAAAAGTGCTGGACATGACCGATAACCGTCTACCTAAGATGTTATCAAAAGAAATAATTAGAAAAAAAACTATTTTGGTTTCGAGAGTGGCAGTATTTGGCTGATAGGCATTCTGTGCCGTTATCAGATGATTCGGGACTATGGAGGGGACAACTGATGACCTTATGGCAGGCGATAAGGGACGATGCTAGGCAGAAATGTATACAAGCCGCTGGAGTAAGTCAATACCATGCCTTATACAGAGAGGTAGACTTTGACCTTGGCGATAAAACTTATTTTAGAGATGAATTTAGTTCAAAATTAATTGGATGGATTTTTAAGTGTAGGGGAGATTTGCTTCACTTAAATTATAAGCCTTGGGTCAAGGAACAAAATTATAATTGCTCTCTTTGTAATTTAAATCAGTTCGAGGACACATACCATTTTATCGGAAAATGTCCAATTTTAAAAGATTTCAGATTTAGGTGGTTTAAAAAGCATGAGCTAAGTAAGGAAGAGGTTTTAAAGTATTTGAATGGGCACGATTGGGTGCGGCTTGCAAAATTTTCTCAACAAGCTTGGCAATACAGATGGGCTTTAATTCAAGAATTTAATTTCTAATTATTATCGTTAATGGAATACATTTTGAAGATATTTTGCCGTTTTGTAATTTAATAAATGTGTATATTAGTAGTCCAGATTTGTTTTTTGAATACATGTTTTCTAAAGTTGTTTGTTATTTTTAGGATTAGCAAATTCGTAATGTGTTAAGTTTCTTTGATGTAAAGTGTGTTTTTGTGTTTAAAATTACTACCCAACCAAGCAGACAGCTTAATCAGCTATGCTTTTGGAATGCAAATGTACAGAATATTGTGTTACTATATTTTTTGTTGCAAAATAAAGCATTTTTCATTTCATTTCATTTCATTTCATTACAATTGTTACAATATTAAATATATTTTGTATTAATAATTATGTATAGTCTGGAAATTGTAATTTTTGTACAGAGGTCGCGCGAATTTTAACAGTAAATGTTGGCAAATGTGGATTGCAAAAGCTTATCAGCTGTTTACGTTTGCCATAGATTTGAAATAAATACAGATATAAAACCAGTGTCGACTACCGAGTGGCACAATGTATCGTATTTTAACAGTCTATAAATAACCGATGCAAATAAATTTAGCGAACTAACTTTACAAATAAATGCAAATATTAAGCCGATTCCAAACATATTGTATTCACCACCCACCAGTATCGTAACAGCTGTGTTTAACCAAACAAATTCCACTCAACAGCTACTTTAGATTTAATTAAAACCCTCTTCACACTTTCACTTAACTAAAATTGCCCTTACAGATTAAACTTAATAAAGCTTAACCCTAACATTTAATCCCTATAACTTCCCTCCGGGGCTTAAACTTTGGCTTGACTTAGACCTTGATACAGCTCGTTGTTAAGTGATATTAAAGTATTAGCGAGTGAAAGAAACTAACCGACTTACGTTTGTCAATATGACTCGGTAGAAATTCTCAGTTAAGACTTATGCTATGTTACAACTTGTTTTTAAACTATTGAAATTGTGAAAAACTCTAAAGATACTAACACATGACTGTATAATTGTGTTACCGTTTTATTAAACACATTATATTTTATATCAATCCCATAGCCTTGCTTTGTTTCCAGACTGTAAATAATTACAAAATATATACAAACTTATAGTTACAATAAATGTTAAATAAAAATACCTGGCACAATTAATTGTGAGGGAAACGTTTTAACAAACATCAAACACTCATGCAAATACGAAAAATGTCACGTGATAAATTAAAGAAATGTTCACTAGAAGCTCCTTGACAATATCTACTTGAAATTGTTTAAAATGCTTACTCATTTATTTGCAATACCATTATCAAAAACCGTAAAACATGACTCAATAAATGTTTACAGTAATAACTTGGGTATTAGGAGTAAAGAAATTTATGTTTTGAAAAAAAAAATTATTAGCTAAACTGAAGCTGGAAAAACAAAATGCAGCAGAAGAGGACGAAGAACATATTTTTTTATGGAGCTGGAGGCTATTATGTGGTTATTATTATTACTTTTTTCATTTTTAAATTATGTTTCCCAAAAACTCAAATTTTATAAACATTAAAAACTTACCTCAGCAATCGTTAAATATTTTTTCTTAATCAAATTTGTACCACAGTTTTATGATAGCAATTGTTAGTTCCTAATGGAATAATTTTAAAAATGTATGATATAAACTGAGTGAATATATATGAATATATTTTCGGTAAAATTTTAAGAATGTGTTAGGAAAAAATTTCTTTACTTAGTAACATATATATAACGCATATACAAAAATTGAAGTGTCTGTCTATGATTTCGAAATAAATACATTTTCTAAGCTCATATATATGAATTCATACTTTACCAAAACCTAAACGTCCATTTTGAAATGTTTTGTCTGTCTGTCTGTTTGTTTGTCCGGTCTGGAATGGATTAACAGATTTTGACGAAAGTTTAATTCTGATGTAGATGGCAGGTCAGAGAATAATCTAGAGTACTTTGTATCCCTGAAATATTTAGATTTCCTCTTTAAAAATAAAAAATTGTGAAAATTATGGGCTCTGCGGGCTGACGTGACCATAATAAATAAAACAACAGTTTTTTTTATCAAAAGCTTAACACTTTTACAAGATCTTCTGTGTTTACTGTAATGGCAGTTTAACCGTTAAATATATATCAAAACAGTATGCCATAATGTGAAACGTACTCATAGATGTGAAATGCACCAAAAAACCTTATTTTTAATTTTTATGTTCGATCTTGAGTTATGAGTAACAAAAGGGCGGAAAACGGGGAGTTCGCTTATTGGTGCGTAGCTAATAATTTACTTAGAATATTTTTTGCCATGGAACTCGGATCTAAGATAGTTTTTCTTTATTCCGTGTAATGGTAAGGCACAATATTTACCTGATAGTCCTTTCACTTATTTAATCACATCTGGAAGCGAAGCCGTTGGTACCAGCTAGTATTTTATAAATCCTTTGTTAGGAACTACAGTAGCTAGTTTAGAGCATCAAGTTCTAAGTAGAATAAAGTAATGTGTATTATAGTTGACATTGAGTTTAAATCACTTTGTAAATGCTCTTAAGGACAGCACAACCTAAAAAAATATGTTTTATTCATTTTTTGTTTTTTGTTAATTATTATTCTTCAGAATTTCCTCTTTCCAACGATATAAAACACTTTATAAATATCTTCTTATAAATTGTCAATAAAAAATTAACAAAAACAGCTTGCATTCATTTTATGTGAGTATTTCTGTTTTTTACATTTTAGCCAAGTATGTAAAATATGTATTCTGTTTTCCTCAGTTTTTGGGATTTTCTGAAATTTGTAATTTTTAAACTTTCGTGTAATTTTTAAAAATTTGTACAATATGTTTTTGGCACTAAATATTAGTTCCCATCATGCGGATTTTTCAAAATTATACACATTTTGTGAATAAAAACTATTTTTCTATTAAACAATTATTGTAAATTGAAACACACTTTTTTTTTAAATCATAATTTGTTTAAAAATAAAAACAAAAACTCCCGATAGAAAAACCAGGCAAAGTCCTAATGTTAAAAAAAAAATATGACTAGCTCTTACTGAACCAGAATTAAGTGTCACCTAGTTAACATTATGCTCTTATGGAAGTCAGGCTGCCCTAAAAAGAGTGTTTGTGTTGATATATGTTTTATGACCAGGTGAACCCATCGATGTCGGCCAAGTATATTTGGCTTTGCTAAAAAAATCATAAATCGTAAAGGCAGTAAGTTTATAAAAAACTATTACTAAACATGTTTAAATATAAAAAAGTACCAGTTATCGTTATTTCCTTAAATATGACCGTGTACCTAATGTGTAAAATTTGTATTGAAAACTAATTGTATATCTTTAGTTGCATGCTTTTTGTGCAATTATGATACAAGTACTCTAACTGTTGAATACAGTCGCAATCGAAAATAATATTTGTAAAGGTAATCAGTAATTAGGGAGCCATAAAAGTAATTGTATTTCACTACTGTTTCTTTATTAGCCATAAAGTAAAAATGTTAAAAAGCAATACAAAAACAAACCAAAAATCACGCAACGTTGTTAGTTACTATTTTTGTTAATGAATTGAAAGGAGTCACAAACTCTTTGATTACACCAGTCTGAAGGGAAGAGGAAGAAGAGCAAATTAGCATCATTAATACAGTCAACACTAATTGCCGACAAGGAAGGTACAGTGTCAAGTGGAGGGACTAAATGAGTGGAGTTTTTGTACTTGGACCTCCAATTAAAAATATACAATTTATTTCCCAGCTTGATTTGCTTAAAGTCTTACATGTTATACAGAAGTGAATCTATATACAATTTAAAGTAATTTACCCATAGATACCTATAGATTAATTTATTTAAACATATTACCATATTGATATTGCAAGGAGGATATTGGATTGATAACTATGGACGTGGAACTGTAATGTTGATTTGAATTGATTTATTAGCTTCATTCGGTACACAAATAGCATTACTGCAGTAGACATTTGAGTTGTCACATATGCAACAACAAAGTAAAGTGATAAAGATATTCAGAGTGTTCATAAAGTTTTACTAACTTATTTTCAATATCAATAATAATAAATGGGGTTAAAGATTTAACCCCATTTATAATTATTTATATTGAAAATATGTGAATAAAACTTTGTAATGTATTGTGTTGCATAACAGAACAAATGTTTTGACATATATGAACCTCTACGATTTTGATTGGCTTGAGGGGGTAAGGGGGTTGACAATTTCAAATGTAAAGGTAGGTCATGTAATAGAAAATTTAAAAGCTTATTAACAGAGAAACACAATCAAACAAACCAGATCTTAGCATCTTTATTCGTTTCAAAGTAATGAATAATAACATTTCTGGAAAATGATATTGTTATCATAACATCAAAGCAGGTTTTAATTTGTTAATATTAGGAGTAAGTAAGTTGTAGGTTGTATTTAAATATAACACGTAATATAATAAATAGAAACTGTATATATATGTAGTTCGGTACCACTAATTTATCTGAGTTTCTATGTGTACATGAAGAACTTTGAGGAAAATGTAAATGGAACCGGGAATACAACCCTTGACTTATTGTCCTGACTTTCTCAACTGTAAGCGTAACTGTTAAACACCACTTTCATGTACAGATAGGATAGCAATACCTCCTTTATTTGTTCCTGATATTTGTTGTGATAGCACTCAGTTTTGTCTTTTTACAAATCAAGACAAGTTTGGAATGATTTTTTTTACGGAATAGCTTTAAGAAATTTCACACAAGCAAAATATTTATTCAAAGAATCATATTATTTTCCAAACTTACAAACGAATTAAGATACTAAGCTCTAGTTTGCGCTATTTCGTTTCTGTTTTAATAAGCTTTTCAATGGTGTATTACATGACCTACCTATACATTTGAAATTGTAAACCCTCTACCCAAAAACATAGATGTTCAGTGATGTAAACAAATTTACTGTTATGCAACACAATATTATATAATGTACAAAGTTTTGATAACTTATGTTCAGTAACCGATATAATGTGGGGTGTTAAAAAGACTTTATGAACACTTTGTATGTACATTGTACATTGATTTCGTTCTAAAATGATGACCAATGTACACGATCAAGCAGAAGACTTTGTAGTGCAGGAAAGACAATAAGGTTGAGTGATATCTAATTAAATAAATTACATTTTAAAAAGTCTGAACACAAACAAAATAAAAAATAGTAGTTTTTTTAATAGAAAATTCATCAATATATTTAAACATTATGATTATTATCTTCCAAGAATGCAATTATTATAATATTGGGTAATTAATTACCTTATTTCAACCGTTGAGCATTCTAAAATATATCCTTTTTGGATTACCGGTTGCAGTGGCCACCATCATCAGATCGACCTCAAAAAGTATTCATTCCACTGTTGTGGAACACGTCGTAACAAACTATACACAATTAACATATAACATTAAAAAACATGAACCACTGAAACCGGTAATCCGAAAAGTATATATTTTAGAGTGCTTGATGGTTGAAATAATGTAATTAATTACCCATTATTACAATATATTTATTTGCATTTTTGTGTTAAGTCACTATTACTTATATGTAGTCATATATTGCATTTGTTGGTCCATCTCGTAGCTTCTAGGTAGGTATAGGGGAGGACATGTTTCGGAGCTATAACTCCATCATCAGATTGTAATTACACTGGAGATTGTCTTAAATTAAAATACATACACAAAGTGTTTCTGGTGCACACACTGACTTGTAGGGTAAATGACAGCAAGTTATCTCTCCGAAACGTGAGATACAAAACTACGACTAGCAATCACGTGATGGACCAACAAAAGTAATGCATAACTAAAAGTCAAGAAGCCTATATTTCTTAAGTTTATATTTCTTAAAATAATATATTTTTTATATAAACTAAAATTTGTATTTTGTACTGCGACATTTTTTAAAACTTGTATAAAGTTAACATTTTATCGTTTAAATATATTTATTAAAACAGCGTCTTTACGTTCCTCTAACACATCTGATTTCAATTTTCTCCAAACTATGTTTTTGTAGTATCAGTTTCCTTATCATGAACTTCCTACGAATAATCCGCCGTCTTTCTGTTCGTAATAATGTCTCCAACTTTCAAAACCTTTTGCAGAGAGGGAATTGTTAGGGAAATAATTGCATAAAAAGAACAGTGTAGTCATACTTTACCATGATGATAGCTATTAGACTTAATACCTAGGAACTTACTTCTCTCTGCTACTTAACCCTATTTCCAATGATACAACTACAAAACGCAGTACGAGGTTTATCTTATTGTAAAGTGAACTAGTCACACACTATTTTGATATCTCGGAATTCTAAAAAAAAATTCAATTATTTTAACTAACGTTCAATTTATAAATGAATCTAATACAACGTTTTTTTAAAATATTATTATGATTAATCTGCAGTTCAACACAGTTCTTTAATTTATTCGTACTGTGCAAAAGATTTTAGTAAGAAACCGACTCTAAAACTAAATATTTATTGATGAAACCACAATACAAAATTTAAACAAATTGAAAAAAATATTATTTAATCACCCAGCTGACGTAAGTTTACCAAATTTCTAAAATTAAATTTATATATTTTAGTGTTTCAATCAACAATTTATTAAATTGGTCTACTCACAAAGGTAATGAATAGCAAAATAATTGGTAAAATTTGTTTGTACCTAAACCTCCAGCTTCAATTCATGTAGCTTGGTCTTACACGCAGCATAAAAACTAGCTTTGCGAAAAACTTCTCATGAACTTCTTCGTTTTGCTCGCAACGTTCAAACTCGGCCTCTGGGACTCGGATCATAAGATTCTTGGAACCGGTTACTTTAATGGTAGTTTTACGATGTGTTAAATAGAGCTCCAAACAGCTCCTTGTCCACAAAAATGCAACTTTTAGTTATTGGCACCACTGTCTTTCTCTAATAATTATCTTATTTAAATTATGTTTGTTTTAAGGTGCGTATACGCTTGTGCGATGCACGGCGCGCGCGCAACGAGTTCTCTAAGTTAGTACGGGGTGTTGGAGCTGCGCTCGGCGCATTACGATCCATCTCCTGCCGGTTTTTTTAACGAACCCTTTGTGTATTCGCCGATCAGATTTGGACGTTTGTTTGAGGGGTTTGTAGTATTTCGTGCGCACTGATTGTTGATTACTTTGTGAGTTATGGAGTGGTCAGAAGAAAAAAATAATTAAGTTAATCGATGCCTATCGGAAAAACCGTCTTTTGTGGAATCAAACTAATTTGCAACTAATTTCTCATTATCATCAAAATCATTCCTCAGTTGCCTATTAGTTTTAAAAAACCCTTTTGTACATATTCGATATTTTATTTCTAGTCTGAGTTTAGAAAGTAAATTCAATTTCAATAAAAAAAAACTGGCCAACAGATTGGTTTAATAAAAATATTTATCATCAATTACTTCTTTATTATTTCAAGTATTCTTTATTTTAATGTATAGCTAACCTGTACAACGATCTGAAAATTACATTAGTTATAAGAACCAAGGCTATTTTAACTTCAGGCCTATTTCACATTTGTTTAAATTAAAACCCAACTTTGAGGCCTATGATTACTACCAGCAATATAGCGCATAGAAAAAGATACGTGTAATTTAATTACACACTTGTCTTGGGCGGAAATAAGTGCCCTGTTTAGAAATGTGAGGCCTAATCTTCTGCAGCAGGTTTTCAAAGTCAGAATGATCGCGGGTTTTCTTTGGATCGCTGGAGGTTCGTTGAAATCAAAACTTCCAATGGGCCACGAACGCGCGGCGCGCACACCGCGCAGGTTGCACAGCGCGAGAGATACGCACCTTAACAGGTCCAAATTATCCCTATTTATACTAAAATAATGTTTGAAATGTGGAGGTTGGGCATTTACAGTTCCAAAGTAGCCTTTGTCCACTAGTCAGAAAACAATATGGCCAACCACAATTTACGAAAATTACAGAACCAAATAGCACCTTGGCTTACTACCATATAAACAGCAAATAAGTGATTGAGTTTCAAAACGACTCTTGTCTTTTTTGAGCATACTGACAAACAGACAGTATTGATATTAAATTTCCGTTATATTTGCTAGTTTTTCGTGAAAATTATTTTACTTTTTCGGTTGGCCAATCGTTTTTCTACCCAGTAATGTAAAATAGAATATTATTCAACAATTAAATGCTAAGTAATGTTGTTGCCGAGTTTGCCTGCTTTCATTCCTAACTGTTGGTTATTTTGTGACCAATGGAGGACTTGGAAGATGTTTTGTAAATAAATTATTACGGGCTTAATCTTTTAAAATATCCAGGGAATTTGGTTGGTGATGTTAAAATCAATTTCACAAGTTTTTAATGTAAATATACTTATTTTACGAGAACATAATGGTATTATATTAGAGTTTTTCATTTAATAATGTGTAGCTTACATTTAAATCAAAATATTTGGTGTTTTTAAGTAGTAAAACAATTTCCATTTTACTGCTTATTATTTATTACTGTTCCAAACGTCATCTTGTCCACACCAAATGGCCGACTACAGGTCCAAAACGAATCTTGTCCTTATTACAGTTCCAAATCAACAATTGTCCAAATTTAAATAATTAATTTAGAAAAAAACTATTAAAGCGGTTGTTATTAAACTTTCACACAATATTACTATTGTTGTAATAAACCATTGTGCAAAAAATCATACATCTTAATAGCATTTTGAACAATTAAATAGTGTTTGTTGGTTTATCAAAATTTTTATGATTTGGACAAGGATCCGTTTGTAATTGGACAACTCATATTGTGTGAACAGAGCTATAAGTTCGTGTAAAAAGCAAAATGTGCAGAATAATATCTTACATTTATTGTTTTCCGATTAAAAAAATCTAATTTATTTATTCTACGAAAAATCTAAAAAATTGCTTCCCGCCAAAAAAGTACTTCCGATTGATTATTTGTTTGGCTAATGAATTCACCCGAGCGACCTAGACAACTGCCGTGTGAGAACACACACACCCTTTCCCTCACATACATCTATATATATATAACGTGTTCCATGATCAGTGCTCATTTACTTCTCCCGACATCAGGTCTTACCATAAGGGTCACTGCATTGCTTATTTTTCCTATGGTAATTCGATAATAAATGCTGGACACTCATAAATGTATATAAAAATATGATATCAATTTAACAAAATAAAATGCATGACCTTATAAATCATACATTCAAACTTTATAATTACTATTTCCGAGTAATTTATCCAAGCTACAAATTTAATTTACTTTAGCATAAACAAACAATTAATTAAATAAACGTGTATAAATACTTTACTTCTATTCATCAAGTTACTTGAACGCTGTTACAGGAAACATTTATTAATCACAGCAGTTCTAGGCTAAGGTATGTTTCTCGTCTTGTTTACTTTGTCAAACATCAAAGCATAAGAGGAGGCTTAATTGGCCTAACTTTGTCAGTAAATCAAATCATCGTGTTGTATCAACAAATCAAGATAATACTAACGATACAGTTCTACTTGTAAATTAAATGTCTTCAAAACAAAACTCTCTTTCAAAATAGAACCATCACAAAGCGCTAAAAATTACATCAACTCTTACGGCTGTGCTGTACCGGTAATGCAAACTGTGAAGAAAACTGCGATTGTACACTATACATATAACATTTTTAGGGGCACCCCAAACGTGTTTTGGAGACCACGATCGGTGCTCATCTGCTACTCCCGACCTTACCATAAGGGTCACTGCAATAGCTCATCTTTACTATGGAAATTTGCTAATAAAGAATTTAATAGAATCTAATTTAATTTCAGATGTGATTGGTGTTTTATTTATGTTGCTATTTAAGCTATAAATTTTATTGTTTATACTTTCCTAAGAGAGGGTTAATTTAAATCCAGTTGAAAGGCATAAAATAAAATACAAAATCCATGTGTTGGATATTATCCATTCATATCCAACAGATGTTTTTGAAGAATATTCCTTTTTTCTACACATGTATTTTTATAATTTAAATAATTAATAAAAGAACATATTTTCATTAAAAAAGTTTCCATATTGTATTCTTAATGTAATCAAGTTTTTGTAGAAATGTTCTTTTATCTTTTAATAATATAAATTGAGAACAATTTATTAAACAGTCTTTTTATTTCTGTATTATCCCTATAAGGTAAGAGAGATCTACTTTGCTTCGGTATAAAAAAACAAATTTAGATTTCATAATACTTGTGCATTAACGGGTAGTATTTATAGTACATTTAAAAAATAATAGCCTTAGTTATTAAAAATAAATAAACAGTAAAAATATATATGGAGGGTTTAAATTATTTACTAAGCAATCATTTAGCTTAAAAATTTAACATGAATTTAAGTCTAGAAGTATTTTAATAGAGCAAAGACTATTAATTAAACGGCCTGATATTAAATTCAACTCAAATCGCAATGTCAGTAAGCTATATTTTATAGAACTTTTGTTTTTGACATTTTCAGAGCTTCATGCTTTGACAGTGCCCATTCAGTTTTGTAATTAATCACTCAGTCAGGATAAAGTCATCTTTTAGTACTACGCTAAGTAATATAGTGTGTATTACAAAGATTGATTTTTGATTTTTACTAGTCTGTACATTTAATGTGATGATAAAAACATACTGTACACCAACTATTAATATTTCGGGTGCCGAAATGTTTGTCTACCTTAAATAAGCTGCAGTATTTGTTTAATTACACTTAGAAAAAAAATGAAAACTCCAATACCTACAGAGTAACTTAGTAGGTGCAAGTTTTCTCTCTGTTGTATAAACACATCCTGTAATTCACGCATAAGCTCTGCCCCTTCTGTTAATGTGTCAGGATCGAAATCACGATTACCCTTCACCACCATTAAAATACAAGTGTCTCTGTCATAATCAAACGTAATTTTCGTGAAAATATCAGAGTATAGAAAGATATGTTTGCATTTGCTCTGCTGAGGTTTCTGAAATAAACAACTATTATTCCTCTGGTGAGTTCGTCGAACATTAAAAACATAAAAATTTTAACACACACACACATTTACACGGACACTAACACACAAGTCACAGTTCACCATATAAATAAATATACGGAATAAAGATGTAGGACATCTCAACGTCCGTTCTGTATAATGCAGTGCAGCCTACTGATCGTTATCTCTGTATGTTTTATACAAGTGGTTGATAGCCGTGTCGTACAAATAGTGGGAGTTGAACGTAAGTTTGTCATTTAATACATCATCTGGGTTTTTTTAACGCTTTATGTATTTCAACCTTCTCTATTGCATTAATTATTTTTCCTTTTGTATATGTGTATAAGGCTTCTAGTGTCGAGTTGAAGTCTCCCGGCTTATGATTCGATTCAATGAGGTGACGTGCATACTTAGACCTACTGATAACAGAGCTCTTGTTAGGGAGATGTTCTTTAAACGTTCTCCCTGTTTGACCAATATAATGTTTGTCACAATAAGGGCAATTAATTCTGTATACTCCGGACCTTTCCTTTATTGGGGTGATCATTTTTGGTTTTATCGAAGCATATAAGTTATTAATAGTACGGAAAGATATAGTTACATTATGTTTCTTGAAAACGTTTTGTAAGACATTGGGAAAATATTTAGTATATTCTGAAGAAATATAGCTTTTTCTTGATATGGCTATTGATTAACTTGTCTATAGTTAACCAATAAAAAACACTGAAGCCCCAACCACAAGTTCGGTGAATAAAACTACACAAATAAACTGAAATATATCAATAAATGTAATTCAGTTTATTTGTGTAGTTTTATTCACCGAACTTGTGGTTGGGGCTTCAGTGTTTCTTATTGTTTAAATTCACCACAGTACTCATTGAACATCTATTTATCTATAATTGTACTATTGTACCCGTTTGCCACAGATATATGCTTAATGATATTAATTTCGCTTTGGTAATCATCCTTGTTCATAGGTACCGTGATAAGTCTGTGGACAAAACTTTGGAAAGCTGCCATCTTTTGTGAATATGGGTGGTGTGAATCAGCGTGTATGGTAACGTCTGTGGTAGTAGGTTTGCGATATATTTTATATTGTAACCTGTTTGTGTTTTTTGTTAATGTTAAATCGAGAAAGTTGAGTTGATTTTGCCTTTCCATTTCTAGTGTGAATTGGATGTTCGGGTTAATATCATTAATGTATTTCAGAAGTCCGGTTATTTGTATGTTAGTTCCATTAAAAACTACAAAAGTGTCATCTACGTAACGACCATAATAAATTATATTGTGTCTATATTTATTTTGATCAGATAATAAATATTTATTTTCATAATTGTTCAAATATATGTCAGCCAATAGTCCTGATATTGGTGAGCCCATGGCTAAGCCTTCTTCTTGTGTATAAAGAAGGCGTTATTGAAAGTAAAATAGTTCTGTTCCAATAACGATTGCAATAGCATTGTTAATTCATTTATTTGCTGTTCATTTAATGTTTTGGTCATGGTGAGGTATTTGACAACAATTTGTATAGTTTAGGTTATTGGAATATTGGTGTACATATTGACTACATCGAATGATAGGATTTTGTAATTTGGAAGGATCTTGACATTTTTCGTTTTGTTTATGAAATCTGTTGTGTTTATTATCCTATTGTTGTTTTCAAAGGTGGTGTAGTTTTTTATAATTCTCTCTAGCCTCTTCGATGTTTTATAGCTTCGTGCGGGTGTGTAATTTAATAAAATTTTATAAATTAAACATCCGGGCCAAGGTAAATCATAACTATTTAAATCTAAATTAAAATAGACCTAGCGATTGTTGTTTATATCAATTGACTTATTTTCTTCTTTTTAATTTGAACTTTTCGTAATATTGATATTATGATCAGAACTAATTCCCTAACTCGAGGTCAACAAATTTTGACAAATAATAACGTAAGGCACTAGATACTATTTTTCACGTCTTTAGTCACCTTTAAGCACTTGTCACTTTCCAAGGATTAAATACGACCAAGGCGTTAGGTATTTAATTTAACAACATGGAGAATTGATTCTGCTTACAGCAGTAAACATGGGAGTTTTAGAGTACAATACTCCTGGACTTAATTATTTAGTAGCCTATGTTGTCATTTTACTCTAGCCATTTTGAAATTTATTAATGCAAATTTAACTAACTGATTGCACAGTGTTATCAATCAAAAGCAATGACTGTTAAAAGCAATGACCCAAGCACAATACTTTACTTTTTGTTCAACTGTAAAAGCAATTTTTCAAATAAAAACCACAGTAAAATTACAACCAAAAGAATAAATTTATCATGTTCTGCTTTAGTATAATAATAATTATTGTTTTTACTTTGATTCAAGTAGATGTTTAACAATAAGTTTCATAACGGTAATACAGTAAACAAACAAACTTGTCTGGGACAGGGAAAGACAGAAAATGAACGATAAATAATAAGAATATTAAGTGCCAGATGTAATGACAGAATGAACACTGCTAATTTAGGGACATTTGAGCCAGTTGCTACAGTCCCTTGTGAAATTATGTAGTCTTCCAGTTACGTCCGTTATTATAGAAGCAAAACTTTAAAACTGGCAGTTATTTTTTTTTTAAATCGTCTGCGATGTCTAACAATTGTAAGCTAATTAAAATTAAAACAACATTTCAAGTCCGGAAGAAATGTTTTGAGATTTTTACTAAACAGAAGAGTACATTGGAGAAGTATAAAATCCGGATTTCCCTGGGGAGTGGTTTAACTGTGCCCTTGAGGGCTGGTCGGATTTAGAACAAAGCGACGTTCAAGTCCCAAGGTAATTCCACGACCACAGTTAAGTAGTAGTGATTTTCAAAGTCCAGGAGTTTACGATAATACAGGGTATTCCATGATTACTTTGAAATGATTAAAATAGTTTTTATTTTAAATTAAAACATTTTTACAGGTATTTTGTTATTTAAAACTCCATTGTGTTAAAAATATAAGTGTTACTGCAGACTAGCTACCAGCTGTCTTCAAAACAATCTATTGCTGCCAAAGTCTTAAATCTATGTAAGTCTATATTATATAAAATTAGTACAATGAATAAATAATAATGTTGATATACAAATTCTTGTATAGGCGCTTCTTTTCCAACTTTTACAGATTAAAACAGTAAAAATTTTGTAACATTTTAAAAAAAGGTATCTTTACAACAACGATAAAAGAAATAACACTGTATATATTTAGATCTACAAATATTTTTTAAATATTAATTCACATTGAACTAAATATTTATAATATATATCGAACTGTATAATGATGCATTACTTATATTTAATTAGCTTGAATGTTAATTTGTGTTAAGTCTATTTTGAGCAGTATTTATTCACACCATATTTGAGGTTGAAAATTCTACTGCCTAAAAATGTAGTTAATGTTGTATTATATTAAATTACTAAAATTGGTACAAATAATAGTATTTTAAACAATCGCAAAATAAATAATACTGACATTATTTATTTTACAATGAACACAAATTCCAAGATTTGTATCACTGGTTAGGTTAAACAAAGGCCTATGGCATAAAGGAATGTTTATCGTTTTTATAGGCTAGTTCTACAGACTGATTTAGATTAAAACTGTGTGTTTTTAAACAAGACACTGCTAATGTATACAGTGAAGGGCAAATACGGCCGATAGCTTGCCATTGTGTTAGAGTAGTAGCGTCAGAAGAGTGTGGGCCGCATAAGGACTAGAGTGGATTAGGAACTTTTCAAATTTATACATTTGCCATATTTTTGGGAGGACTCATAAAATCAATGTCGAATTAGCGCCCTAAATATTCACGTTACCACAATCCAACATTTTAATGAAAACGTAACGTTAGAGTTAGGTGACTCTTATTAACAAAATTTTTTCCAATTTTTTGCTTAACATTATTTTTTACCCCGTTTTTAGATTAACTATCAAATTGTAAAGTATTTTATGGTTAGGTATGATTTTGTTACCCGTAACCTCTTGGGTGTAGTGGCCCATAAAATAAAGTCACATTTTTATATTATTATTTTTGTTTTGTTTTTTTTGCAGCCAGTAGTGGGATTTGTTGATGTACATGTTTTTTTTTTAAGCTTCAGCACTACAGTCGAGGGATTGGGGGGCGGGTTACTGCTCTGATATCATAGTTACGAACTTTCACTTGAATTTGGGCGGAATATTAAAAAACTTAATCCGTGAAATAACTAAATAATTTAAATCTTAATAATTGTATATGATATTTACTAAAATAGTATTAATCAAATTAAGATTCACTTGGCGACTCTACATAAACTTTATTGTTGCCTATATGTTTTTTTTTAATGTGTATTTAGTTTCTATATGCTGTTATTTACCTCTGATATTGGGCTATTAATACAAGGTATTAAAATAAATAAGTAAATTTACAGAAATAGCAAACTAGATAACTCAACTTAGCACAAACTGGACATCTCGATTAGATCAGCAGTTAGTGTTACATTCTTGCAGTCAATAAACCTAAAATGAAACTAACTGGCATAAGGAGATACTCTGAAAGAAGCATTGACTAAGAAAATTAATTTAGTTCTTTATCTAAAATTTTCTCAAATTCCAAGCATCGTTGACCAGGGCGACCCCTCCAACCAACCTCTTAAACAACTACTATTAGTGTTGTCAATTCAGCCACTCAATTTTATAAAATATAAAAACAAAACTAATACACAGAATTTATTCGAAATGCATTTTTAATTATTAACTCCTTAGAATGTTGTGGGAGTAAATAGCGGCTTCTTAAAGTGAAGTGATGTGATGTAGAAGTGAAGAACCGAAACATCTGCCGACGGAGAACCTTTCGTCATACGATACACGTATTAAGTGTTTTCATGATTAAACACATGTGTTACAATGTGGCAAAAGGACACAGTTTGAGGTCTACGTATTGCCATTGAAGTGACTACGACTTCTTTTAGAGAATGTGACGACGAGAGTATTTCAGAACTAAACCTAGTTCAATAATATTTTAAACTGATCTTTTTGAATCAATAATCCATCTTCAATATAAAAAGAGTTCAAAAAGGTTGATTTGATTTTGAAATTGTGTATTAATTAGTAACATTAGAAAATTTTTTTCAAAATAATTACTAAGTTCCAAATACCACAAAAACGTTAAGTTTTGATAATTTTGTTGAGAATGCGATATTAGTTAGGTTAGGTTACCTTAACGCCAACAATCCTTGTTCGTCCTAGTGGACTACCAACGGTAGTTTAAAATTTATAACTTCATCATCAGGTACGGGATATTATTCTTCACATTTTGCTCCATTTGCAAAACAGGAGCTTTATTTTTTCCTTGGGGGATTTGAAATATATGCTGCTACTAAACTGGAACCCCATAATCTAAAATAAATTAAAATATTTAGCGAAAGAAACGTATAGCACTTCTGTTACGCAATGCTAATGACTTTGAAGACGACACATTTATGACGATACGGCAAACACAATTTTTAAAAAATTTTCGAGGAATGTTATGATAAATTTTTGGCATTACTGCCTGATGGGAGACACCCTGCATGGCAGCTGTTTGGTATGGATCATCTCGTGGTTAGAACATCAGAATTCCCTAATCTTAATAGCCCAGTATATAGAGGATAAAAAAGGGGTTCAGCTTACATTAATTACGGTAAAAGATTTTTTTCTAGGATCGTTTGGTATGGTGTGGTATGCCAAATCTAATTTTGCGACCTCGAAAGGGGGGGGCACAACTTTTGTGGGGCAAAAAACATCAAAATTTTCTGACTTTTCCAGTTTTTCGCTTATAACTAAAAAACGGTCCATATTATGTTAAAAATAGATCTGAAGTAAATTAAAGAGAACAAAATTTCGCGTTGATTAAAAAAACAAAGTTCAAAATTGGTACAGTAGTTCGATTTTTATGGGGATCCAAAAAACAGCAAATTTTTCCAACTTTGCCAAAAACTGTGTTTTACCCATTTTCAATGTGCTGTAACTTACCAACAACAAATTTTATCACTACCCCCTACCTAAAAGTTATAGAGCGTCAATCCCTGAGTTCAAAAAATACCTATTTTTCTAAATTGAGCTGATTTTGAAATTTTGTCAACTCATAAAGCAAAATTGGGGAAAACCTTAAATTCACAAAATGGGTGTTTCGCTCTTTTTCGATGTCTATGAGTCCGGAAATCAATTCTAAAGCTTAGGTATGTCATCTGAATGCATCTAGAAATTATTTTTAATTATTCATGACTTTTACCTGTAGTGCTGGTTTCTTGTTCACTAAATATACCAGGTGTCTTAAAAGTCCCATGCCCCCCCTTTAACTTTTTTGTTTGTTAAAACAAACAAATATCCCTTGGGGAACGATACTAACTTAGCCAAAAGTATCTTTTGAAGCAATATGAAATTTTGAGTGTCCCCTAAAAATAGGGGATTTTGGGGGCAACTCAAAATTTTTAAATGGGAAGTATGTGACACCTTATTTTAAAGGTCTATTTAAGACTAGGAAAATGACATAAAGAAAATAAAAATCGGACTACCCGAAACAAAATGGCGACCCTAAACGTGTTGAAATAAATCGACATAAAGTTGCTAATATCTCGAAAAGGAAGAGTTTTTAGAAAAAAATTCAAGAGAGAAAAATGTTTATTTAAATGTGCTTGACCTAACATATTGCTTCCAAATCGATTTCGTAAATTTAATTTTTTACAAAATTTTCTAAGATGTAGGAGTTGACTTAAAATTTTGTCAATACCTCCTTCTCCCTAAAAGTTGTAGAGCATCAATCCTTGAGTTCAAAAAGTATCGATTTTTAATAGGAACGCGTACAAATGTTAACCTTATTGTTCCTGAGCAATATATTTCAAAATTGATGTTAGTTAGCAAGCTATTTAGACAATCAAAACTGTTTAATTTATAAAATAATGTTTAAATTAAACCTCGATCCACTAAGAGTCATATTGGGTTCACAGTAAGGATTTTGAAACCAAGGAATATTCGTAGCTAATTATGGATCTCGAAGTGCAGGGACGTTGACATTGAATGTGTGTTTATGACGAGATTATAAATGTCACTTTAAACCAAATTAAGCTAATAAAATGTGGGATGTTCTTTTGTTTTCAAAGACCAATCACCACTCATCTTTTCAGATTATAATATATGACTTTATTCTAACGGCGAAGTTAGTTCCATCAGATCCAGTTTTCCACTTCCATCAAACTAAAAAAAAATACTGACTACATAACGAACATAAGAACCATTTTACACACAAAATAATAGAAATGATTATTAAATTTTATTGCTTCTCCATCGAACATCCATCGTGTAACCAAGCACTGTCTCATTAAAATTTAATTACTCAATATGTAGACATTTAATGAGTAATTACTTTTGTTCCAATGTTGAAATAATTAAGTACATACTTACAGAGTAGCCACAAAACCCACAACCCACTCTAACACCTGTAATGAAATTTATTTTGACAGCTTTTATGATGAGGTAGTAATGATTGGGCCTGTTTTTGTGTCCAATATATGGTAGCTAATAATGATACTTACAAAAATGAGAACCGGTGAAAGTTATCGATCCTTGTTACGACTCAAAACTAACAGCCCTCGGTTGAACCTTCTGATGTCTGATTTGCGGCATTGTGTTCTCCTAAGATATCCCTTTAATTTGTTGTACAACTCGACCTATGCTCCTATTTAGGATTTTCCTCAGACTCCCTGACGGTTGTCCCCCTAAGGTAATAAATACATTATAATTGCTTCAAAAATTAGTTTATTTTCCTTAGAGATACGATGTACCAAGTTTTGTTCTGTAATCTGCAATGGTTACAGAAATATAACGCCGTTCACTGACTTTCGAGACACCCTGTATAAATAAGTATCTATTTAAAACAGGACTAACTTTTGTCAGACATTAACCGTAGTTGTTTTAGATTTATCACAGATAGGCTAGTGTTACGAATTGATGGGGTGTGTGATCAGAAAAATATATTAGTTATA